>JAHXRV010005867.1:0-58123 GCA_019904355.1 Psilocybe tampanensis
ATTGATATCAATGCCACATTCACAACTAACATCTGTATGTGGAATACTCCACATTGTTTGCAGAGCAATCCTCCTGGCGAACTGCAAGATCCCGTAAACCACGGAAAATGCAAGGAAAAACTGCAAAAAGATGTCGCTAAAGTCATGATGCCCCACAGTTAGAGCAATACATAAATCCGATCTTGGGCAGGTTGCGACGGTCGACTAGGCAAGTTGTAGCATGTGTTCTTCACAGGCAAATATCAAAAACCCCACAAAGCTCAGTCTCAACTTCGCATTTACACGAGAATCCCTTGATCGTATCAGTGATACTTATCACTGACTGAGTAGAGTTGAAGGTTACAAATGTTGATACATAATTTGTCACGAGGTGGGCACCATGGCATGATTGCCAGCGTCGGTACCCGCAAGGATGGGGTCACTTCCTATTCTTCTCGGCCACAATGTGGGAGGAGAAAAATCTCTGAGGAGGTCCGTCAAATCCGCCGGATACCCCCATTGAAACCAACTTGAAACTCGACTATGCCGGAGAAGATGATCTAAACGTTGATGGGCATTCCTCAAAATATCTGACACAACAGATCCCTTTAGTGTCTGTTGTCATTCAGCACTTTGGGCACCACTTTGGGGAGGTCGCTTCTTTTCCTGCTCAAGGGCTGCTTTACTCGGTCAAGATCGTCAACAATCAAGCTTTTCTTCCTCGCCCACTTCAGCCCAACTTTCCAGTCTTCGTGATTCGCGCTCGGATTTCCTGCTCGCAGACACCCGGCTCGCCCAGGGCTGCTATCTCAATTCACTATGGCTCTGTCGCCTGCTGCAAAAATTGACATAGGCGATACATTCGGTACGCGTGTTCACATTCAAATCCGTGCAAACTAGAAGCATATTTTGACCCACACGACCGTTAGGCGCTATGCTTACTGGAGCATTCATTACAACGACTATCTATGGAATAACGACGTTACAGGTGAGCCTATATCCTCGTTCGAACCTGCACTTGAATCCAGCATCTTAATCTCAACCTAAGGCTTATTTTTATTACTTGTCTTTTCCAAGAGACAACGCGGCCACAAAATTACTAGTCAGTACTCAGGTCTCCCTCTCAATCATCCTCTATGGACTTTCTGACAACACCGGCGTAACAGGTAGCAGCGATTTGGTTTGATAGCCCTTCTTGAAGATTAATAATAATTATCTAACGCGATGACCCCAGGGCTTTGGACACCGTGCATGTTATTTTTAGTGAGTCGGAACATGGCTTAAAGGATGGTGATCAAAGCTAACCAGATGCTTGTTCCTGATGATTGCTAGTGTGCCATGCAGTCCATTATTATCTTGTAAACACTCTGTTATATTCCGCGCAAAAATGTTCCTGACTGGCTTTCTTTAGGTCGATGGCTTTGTGAATCCTTCCATCTTGCCAAATGGAATTTGGTATGTATCCAAACCTTCTGAGTGACTGGATTTCCGCTGAGGCAAGATACAGGTCGCTATTTGTACGTTCTTCGATTCGACGTTGTGAGTCGAGGTTGATCATGATGATGCTGTTGGATATCAGATGGCTACAGCGCTGAATGTAAGTTCTTTCACACAAGTCCCCAGCATCTCAGATTGGGGGTTAACCAATCTTTGTTTCCATAGATACTCATGGCGTTCATCGTCCAGGGGTAGGTGTCACTAACTTTAAGCTTGGTCGTCCTCTCAATGATCCATCTCACTGTCAGATTCTTTACCCATCGAATTTTTCTCCGTATGAAGGATTCATCATTCCTCTAAGAGGTTTGTTAACATTTCGATAGTTTGTTCGCCGTGCAAGCGGTATTGGGTAGGAGGAACCATTGCTCTCACAGTCCTCCTACATTTTGGTGAGTTTTCATTCTTTGGCGAGGGTAAAAAATGGTGCTGAAAATATACAAGCCTTTGGAATCAGTACGTCAAACAGGGTCTTGATGAATTTGAATGAGCTCATGCGCATCGGTCACCAGGGACTGTCGTCAATTTGTAAGTAAACTCTATTCTACCAATGTCCTACGGCTACATGGATTTGCCTCCAGATTTGTCAAGAAAAAATTCGTTCTTCTGAAAGACTTGTCGGTACGCCTCCAAAGTCGAGCAAATCTCCGATATTTGTTGAGCGATTAATAGGTTACCGCTGTCGTACCGTTTGGAATTACGACCATTGTGTCGGACGTCCTCATTGCGGCCGCTCTGTGTCTTTTACTCCACAGAAATCGCTCGGACTATGGTAACACCAACAGTTTAATCAACAGATTGATCGTCTTTGCGATAAATCGATGTATCTTGACCTCGTAAGCTTCCATTACACTCTATCATAATATGAGGCCATCAACTCATTTTGAACGATTTTAGAGCGGTGGCCATTGTTGAGACTGTTGCTTTCGCCGTCATTCCAAATACTTTCTATTCGTTTGCTATTGATTTTATCATCGGAAAATGTGAGTATTCGGATTGCGAAACAAAGAATTCACTGAATTAGTGTTTGCGGCAGTGTATGCCAATTCCTTGTTGGCTGTACTCAATGCCCGAGCAAACTTGCGGACCCCCGAAAGGGAACACTTCACGTCAACGGAGATGGCTACGAGATTCAAGGTTGCGACAGGAGCAGAGAACCATTCATCCAATTTGCTTGATGTATGTGTGTTCCTTTTCCTACTGAACAACTTTAATGATTAGTTCCACTAGATTCGAACCAGAGATAGTGGAGCGAATGTGTCTGATTCAGAAAAGGGGGGTGTTGAAAAACCTGTAAGAAATTTATGAAACGTGTATGAGAACATACTGAAGGGATTCTGGGCAGAATATCATATCAACAATATCTAGTAGTACCGGGCAGGACATAATATCAGAACAGGCTGTTTAGAATGTACCATTAATTATATCCCATCGAATATTTATCACCCTTGTATCATCAGATTCTGAAGTGAGTGGGGTTGGACTGGGCAAAGAGGCTGTGATCCGATATTTGGCCGTGCTTGCTTCAGAAGCCTAAGCATGTGTCTGTGACGTGTGACGTGTGACGTGGAAATCGATGACACAACAGCGTCACGGTGATAAATAGTAATATAACCGTAGGGGTGCCACTTCTCCTTGACTGGCATCTCGACCTGGCCGCATGTTGCTGAACATCGTCAACAACCCCTACCTTGCCTTTGTTCCTCCATGTCTGCCGGTTCCGCAAGAACTCTGTTCATATTTTTCCTCGTCATAAACTGCATCCTTTGGTCAAGAGGTCGATACGGCCAGCCTATCGAAACCAGGACAAGCCGCGGTGATGGGAGCCTGGTCAAGCGTATATCATACGAATTGACTCTCACTCCGGAGAGCAGAATCCAATATAGAGAAGACCTTGACAACGAGGTTGGCTCATTGTTTTCTGTTACCTATTATTACTGACCCTTGTCTTTACAAGTGTCAACCCTTGGCCTTTCCCATCGACTCACAATGCAAACATGTTGACGCAGACTGTCCATCCTCCGACACCATACTTGCCATAGACTACCTCCACAAATATTTTTGTACTGATATTGCACTTAGACCCCTGGTTTTTGTGGGTCTGCTCATATGGCTTGTCTTCCTGTTTTCCACCCTTGGAATTAGCGCGTCCGACTTTTTCACTCCGAATCTCGCTACAATAGCGCAACTACTCGGGCTCGATGAGAACGTTGCTGGAGTGACATTCCTTGCACTCGGAAATGGGAGCCCAGACCTCTTCTCGACCTTCTCAGCAATGCGCGCCAACTCGGGTAGTCTGGCCGTCGGTGAACTGCTTGGCGCAGCCACGTTCATCGTCTCATGTGTTGTGGGATCCATGTGTATCATCAAGCCTTTTGAAGTCCATCGAACCTCTTTCCTCAGAGATGTCGGTTTCTTCGGCCTCGCAGTAGCCCTCGTTTTGGTCATTTTGTGGGATGGCAAGATTACACGGTTAGAGGCGGGAGTACTCGTCGGTCTCTACCTGATATATGTATTGGTGGTGGTTGCTGGAAGTTGGTGGGCGAATAGAAGAGAACGCATACGGCTCAGAGAGGCCCTGGAGCGAGATGAATACGCCGAACCCTTTCCTCCATACACTGACGATCGTAAGGATGAATCATGTCATCTTTCCCGATTTTCATTGATCATTTCACAGCAACCCCACCCACCCTTACACTCACCCCCCCAAGTCCCGGCAGATTGCGCGCAATATCTGCACCAAATCCACCACGTCTTCAGACTAATCTACCCCTTCGACATTATTCCCGTTCGCCCTCTCCAGTTTCGTCGCACATCGCTCAACTTCCTTCCTTCTCCCTCATTGGTGCTCTTGAATTCCGAGACGTTGTTGCATCTCTCAAGAAGCAAGCTGCTGGGACTTCGCTGGGATTATTTGAAACCCCAGTGACCCCATACGCTGGCGGGCATTATCACACACGTTTATCAAGAAGTGGTCACTCATCACTCAGCTCAAGTGTCGACGAAGACACTCTCAATGGACTTCGACTCGGCAATAGAGGACAAATTCGTCTCTCGTCTTCTAGTCCTACCATTCAGAACGACTTCCGGGCTTCTCGAGATGATTATTTCGGCGATGCAGCCCCGCCCGTCCCATCAATCCTCCGGACGCCTGCATCTCCAGCTCTTTCAACATCTGATTTAGACAGCGAAGAACAGCTATATACACCTCAGACTCGTAGCCAACGCATCTGGGCAGGATTTCGCAGAACTTTGCATATCCTCTTTCCGACCCTACACAATTTCCGGCAACAGAGTGCTGTTGGGAAGATTGCCTGCATCTTCGCCACGCCTGCGGTCCTCGCGCTCACTTTGACCCTTCCGGTAGTCGTCACACCTTATCAAAATCCTCATGCTAGCCCGGAGAAGATTTATAATACGGACGCGAGGCTTGTTGACTTTGAAGAGGAGGGTATGGAACGAGTTCTCATTGCAGAAGAAGAAGTGGAGGAGAATATCCATGACCTTGTGTTCAGTAAATGGTTGACCGCGTCTCAATGCGTTCTCGGCCCATCCTTCTGTGTTCAAGTCCTGTTTGGTAAGAAATATTTTTCATGGCCTTTCGTCAGGATTTCATTGTATCTTTTTAGGGAATAACGCAAATGGCCTATGGATAATGCTTGGGACCGTCCTTTCTGGACTTGCTGTCGGTGCATTCGTTTTGATCTATAGTGACAGGGGTGATAGCCCTGCCGCACGTATGACTCGATGCTCAATGGGATTCTTTGTGGCCATAATATGGATAATGGCGATAGCGGACGAAGTCGTCAACGTTCTTCAGGTACGTAAACGATTTTTGCTCCAGTCAACTGTGTCTGAATCAAATCAAATGTTAGACCTTTGGCTTTATCTTTGGTCTTTCAGACGCCATCATCGGCCTCACAATATTTGCAGTTGGGAATTCCCTGGCCGATCTGGTGGCAAACATGAGTGTTGCTGTATGACTCTTCTATTACTCTTTTGGTCTGGGCATCCTCGATTGACTGTTCCTATGATTCCGCAGGTCTTTGCTCCCATCATGGGCTTCTCTGCCTGCTTCGGTGGGCCCATGCTCAACATTCTCTTGGGCGTTGGCCTATCCGGATCATATATCATTCATCAAACATCTGAGCCCTATGCTCTCCAGCTCTCGAAAACCCTCTTCGTCAGCTCCTTCGGCCTTCTCTTCTTGCTCACAGCAACTCTCATATTTGTCCCATTAAACGGGTATTTCCTAAGTAGACAATGGGGCATATTGCTGATCGCGACGTATACGTTGATTATGATTATCAACGTCGTTGTGGAGGTCAAGGGCTGAACGATATATCTCTTGTTTTCATCGCCGTTATAACTCTGCGGACACAGGTCATCGTTGTAGTTTTATGTATTGTATTCCATTCTCAGGCTGTCACTATTCACACTAGGAGACCATCATGTATTTCACCAATTATTCCTCATTTGGCATTTGCAGACACAATGCTCTTTGCTGAAAAATAACATTATTTAGATGCTATCGTTTCATCCCCAGTGAAAGAACGAATGTTTTCTGGCGTGGATCAATGTTGTCAACACCAGTGATCAATTGTTTGATTACCAACTTCAACAAAATAAACGAACTCACGAGGGACCGAACGCAGGCGCTTATCGAACAGGCAAAATCATTGCAAAATAACACGATACAAAAATGAATCCTTCGAACCGGGATCGAACCAGTGGCCTTGGGATAGCGAGTTGTTAACCATTACAGTCCCACGCTCTTCCAAACTGAGCTACCGAAGGCATAGATGACAGGCAAAAATAAAGCAATATAAACCCCGGGCGTCAATTTTATTGCGCTTCACGCAGGAGCTGGAGGTCAAACGCTTCGGGTCGAACGCTCAAGGCAATTGGTATAAAAATAAAGTATGTGGAATTATAATAGAGGTATATATGAGACATAAACGATAGTGTAGGTATGATGGGTAAAATAGTATGAAGGGGTAAAGCTGCGGAGGATCTAATTGCTAGTTCTAGTCTATAGAACGAGAACGCCCAACAAGCCCAAGACACCAATAACTGCGAGTCTGGCGACATCAGCCTTGCCCTTTGCCCCAGATGTGATGGATCCTGCAGGTGATGGTGTGCCTGCGGGGCCAGCAACGGCGGTAGTGGTCCTTTGAGCGGTCGCAGAGACGGGGGTAGGCGTGGATACGGAGCGACTAGAAACCATTTGACTATTTAGCAACTCGCTTGGTAACAAAAAGCGCAGAGCAGCGTACGTAACGGCTGAAGATGCAGCGATGACTGGCCTGCTGGTTGTTCCACCGGTACTGGCTCCCCCGCTACCACCGCTACCAGGTGCTCCGACACTGGCAGAGGAAGAAGTGGCATCGGCAGCTTGTGGTGAAGAGGGTCCTGCGCCAGTGTTTCCAGCGGCGGGTTGGGGCTGTGAAGAACCGCCCGTGCAGCTAAAACAAAAGACTTTAAGAAACGCATAGATGTATGTTTGACTGGTACTGGAGACCAACCTTGTATCGGAGCCTTTCTGGATGGTGACCATATCGGTGTAGGCCGTGGCTCCGGTGCTGTCCTTCAACGCAAATGTGCTAGAAAGACGACATGAGAATCCACTTGAAGGGGTCTTGAAGAAATCGCATACACAGAGGTTCCACCGGGAATATCAACCATCCACGTAATGCTATTCCCAGATTGTTTGTCAAAGGATTTGAGCTGATCCCCAATTAGTAAACGGAACGCCTAATGAGGCAATGATGGCGGGCGGGGCCACTCACAGGAGCCGCGCTGGCTTGCCCGCCTGGTGGGGTCGTGTCAGCCGCTGGTCGATGGGCACAGATGAAGAAGATCGCGTACCAGGAATGATGGTCAAGTAGTAGGGTGCCACTCCATCAGCCCATGAGAGCAACTGGGGCTCTGCGAGGGGAGCTTTAGTTACCAGATCAAAACAGTGTGGACGATTGGATGAACATACGGCATTGAACCACGCTGGTTCTATAATGCAAAGAGATTCAAGTTGTCAGTTAACGTTGAGCAGGATGTTCTGGCGAGGCGTACGGGGTATTGATGGTCATCGAGGCGATGCCAGGAACAAGAGAAACAATGGCAGCAACAGCGGTGAAGTACTTCATCTTTGTAAGGCTGTAGGGCGGGGGGAAGAAAGAAAAGGCTAGATATGGTAGAGACGAAAAGAAAGAAGATGTGGTGATAAAAGAATGGCGAGAAAAGGGGAGAATATATACACCCCAATGTGTCAGCCACCCCGACTTTCAATGTCCGCCCCCACTCGATCGCTCCTAGTCCAATTATACCAGGCCTTCCGAATAGTTTGCCACAGAAAACCAGCTCGATACATATCGCGTAGATCACTATTTCCTAGGTGTCTAGCCCAGTCTAGTATATACGAGAAAGGCCGCTTTTACAATCTTTGCCAGCCACCATGGTCAGCCCAGCTACAAACCAATCCAACTGCTGCGACCACCTGCGTTGTGCAGACTCGTGTGGCCGATCTTGACCATGTCGTAGTCCCCATCATCCGAGCCCACAATATCATTCCTAGATAACTTAGTCGCATCCAAAAACGAAAGTTCTTTCGAATCGACTAGAGGGCTCGCAACACCGTGCCCAATTGACGAAAAGGATGAGCTGGAAGAGAACGGCTGCAGTAGCTCCTCGCTCGCGGTGTTGGGGATCGAAATGAAAGACTCAGCGTGCCATTCGTACCATACACGCTGTTCATTCGTGAGCCGCCATATTGAGACCTGGAGCTCCGAATTGCTTGGTAGATAAAGTGGTTCCTGTTAACAATAATCAGGTCACGCATATATTTGAGAGATAGATAACATACTCTGAAGGGAAAGAAGAGAGGGAACCAACTGAGCATATCCTTTGAAACCTGGTCCTTCCGGTCTGGATGAATGCTGATACCGATGTTTCCGTATAATACCTGAGTTTGAGAGAATCAGATCGTTAGCGTATAAATTGTTACGGGACAAAAACCTACAGCCTCAAAATAACCTGCTAGACCACTTGTTCAAGGAAAATCAGTGAAAGTCAAGCAACTGTATGCTCAAAAACTGACTGCAGAATCCCAGCATGAGGAATATAAAATCGTAATTTTGCTGAACGAGAGTTGTGGCTATTGGTGAATGGAAGACCTATTGCAACTTTTAGCAGGTAACTGCGAAGAAAAAGAGCTTTCACAACTAACCCTGTGAGTTAAGAACAGCATCCCTTCTCGGGTGCTCGAATTCCCAACATTCTTGGACCTGTGGCCCACAACGTCCATCGATAGACGCTTTTGTGCCACTCAAAATGTTGACTGCCTGGAACATCACAACGTATGGTGTCTCCAGTCCTTTCTCAGTCTTGGTGGACCTCGCTTCATTATAGAGTTTCGAAGACGACAAGGGAGCTAGGTGTGCCGTATAGGATGACGGAATAGATATTCCAGTCGCTGGAAAACGTAGGTAGTCAGAAAAGAAAGCATCATCTTGGTATGCCTCGTACGTTTCAAAAACCTCATGGCGCCGTCCAGACATTCGGGACTGAGCTCATTGTCACCAAAAGAACCAAGGAGTTCGCTGACAAGTATATCAGCCTTCTCGGGGATCTCAACAACACGCATGTCTCCAAACACAAGTTGGACTTTATTATTCCATTCCTTTTCTTGCCTCTCTTGAAGCCTGATTTAGTGATCAGAAAGCAACACCCCAAAGACACACACAAAAAAAACATACGTGACAATGGCGTTCGGATTTTTCTCGACGGCAATGACTGTTGCAACACGCTTTGCTCGTTCTAGAGCCTTGAAGCACCGTGCAACCAGGGGCCCTCGACCTGCACCAGCAACGCATACCACACTTTAAACAGGTCAGTGGAAGACGAGTTTGGGAAATGTAAGTATATGCGCACAGTTTATCATTGGCTGGATGGTCGAGGAAAGCTCTGAACATCGCCTAGCAGGAGTGTAAAGATATGGATTATGGGCACATCATATTATCTCTGCACCTCTTCATATTGCCTGTATTTGATCGGGTCTTGTTCGAAAGTTTGGTAAACCATACTAGGTAGATTGTCCATCAAAGGCTGCACAACAAAAAGGATGATAAGCCCATTCAATAAGTTATAGATAAAGTTTTTACCTGAAGGGGTGCTTGCAGGTAGTCTTGGTACCCTTGAGCGAAATTTTCAACTGTTCCATCCTTTTTGGCGGCTTGAACCGCAGGGCTAGTGTTTTCAAGGTGTCGGACGTATTGCGAGTAAACAGTTTCCCCTCCTTTAGAATGGTGTCCCTCCCCAACTCCAGCCAAGATGATCATGGGTTTGTGCTGAGAGGCAATTAGTTGGTATCAAGAGGAACGATTACGGAAAAACTTGCTATCATACTATCCCGTATGAACTCTTGTGTTGGTTTGGGTAGAACAGGGTATCCTTTGACATTTGCGATGAAGGTGGAAGATGGGAGGAATATATGGCGGACGGATTCCGCGGCCCATTTACTTAGCACTCCAAGAGTGGTTGGAAGTGCAGGGGATAGATCAAGGGCTACAGAGCAATTCACAATTATTTTCTTGGGTTAAAGAAAGAAAATGGTTGCTTACTTAGTGTCAACTTCATATTATAATCACACATCGATCTGATGAGATCCCACATTTCCCAAGTTGCATTTAGAGACCCTCCTGAACTACTTGTAGGAATTTGCTCGCTTTCTGAAATCACAAGTGAGGGTGTCGATGATGATGACCCTCCTGAGCTGATGACTGTAGGGGAATTGGGGCGAAGCATGGGCGAACTTGGGTGAAATGCAGATGGGTTGTAAATGGGTAATCTGATCGATATGTAGATATACGGGAATTTGTTGAGACAGGAATTGACGATCCGTGCGTATGACGCGACATGGTCGCGATGTCGGGGAGGAGGAAGGATAACGGTCTGGATGTTGAGGTAAGAAGCATACGCGAGTTCTTGTTTCAAAGCCTAGATAACGATTGATGTCAGAAGAGGAATGCTGAAACACAGAAGTTCAAAATTCACAATCTCAGCATCGTGACGAACCCAATCGTCAGCAGCATCAAGTTCCAGCCATTCCGACGCCATCACGATGACACCCTCCGCCTCATCTGGAAAGAATTCATAAATTGAGGATGAGATGAAGATAGCATATGAAGGCAAGCCCCACCCAAACGCGTAATTGTGACCTCATCTCTCTGAAATGCAGGGTTCAGTCTCCATAATTCTGCGGCTTTGGCTGCGGACTCCTTGTCCTGATCGCTGCTTTTGGTAGGGAGGAGACACATTTTGGACCATCTTTCCTTCCACTTTTGGGTCGTTAGAGGCATACAAAGTCGTTTGTACCCTCTCTTTTTCGAGGCTGCGATCGCGTTCAGGACCGGGGTCTCGTGTCCATCGGGGACAGCCAACTGTCGCCATGCTTTTGAGATGTCGTCGAGGGTTAGGAATGTCGAAATGGTCGCGCAGTCACTCCAAGCATCTCGATAGTCCATATCAGATCCCGCGTCTTGTTCAGTAGAGGTATAATGCCAGATGAACCAAGATAAAGGTTCTCAAAGAAATAGGCAAGAGTGTTTGAAGAGTGTAAGAGGGGGACTGAGATGATCAAAACGGTGCAATTGTCGATCTGACCAGCTTGGCTTTGTCTTGGCACAGCTATTTGCAAAAAAGGATATTTTATTGTTTGGCCAGAACAAATAACGCGTCAATTAAGGACTGTCAAAGTGTCAAGGGACGCGTCGTGCCTCGTATTCTTCAAGGTTTATCGCGCCTTTCGGAAATTCATTGGACCTCATTTGGTGTGTTTTAAAATTCCAAAAGCGAAGGTTTCTTCATGAGATGCCCAACTCCGCAATTTGAATTCTTGTGCTAGTTACTCTGGTTCCTCACACTTTTAAGCCTGTGAAATGAAATCGAAAACCCAGGTTGAAAGGTTGAGGATGAAAGGTTGCAGACGAATATCAGGTGGCATGACAAAACATCCTCCAAAACTATTGGATTTTTGCACCAGGTCATCAAGCCGAGTCCGTTGTTTTAGGGATGTAAATTTAGGCACCAATCATTTTTTCTGTCGGTGATTCCAACTCCTTCCTGCTAGAGTCCGAAAGGTTGGTTATCTATAGTACAAATACATATAGTTGCACCCTGTACAGAGCGCATCGAAAATACGACGACAATTAATACATACCCTGATCGAAACGATCCTCCGTAGATCACGATCAATCATCGATGAGTTCTGATCATGATCTCTAAATCAGATCGGCATGCGAGACGGATTCCCTGAATTCGTTTACATATTATTGTCTAGATACATTTGCAAAAACAAAGCAATTCAATTAATTCAAGACACACATCAACCCGTGTTATCATCATTCCTTGAACGCTTCGAGGGTGTGCTGTCCTGAACATCTCCGCCTCTCGGACTCTCGTTATCGACACTCATTTCGTACCCTGTCACCACGCCTTCCAGGACAGTTCTGCTGACAAGTTGTCGGAGTTGCTCCTCAGGGTCCTGACCGTCAGCCTCGGCCCGTTCCATGATTTCTTGGACAGAATTCATCAAGGTAGAAGTAAGTTGTTCGGAGGCAAGATTTTGTGAATGCTGGGAAGGCGAGGCGACTGTCTGGTCCGTTATGACGAGGGAGGGATCCAAGGTGGACCGCAAGTAGTCCGCGATTTGTGGAAAGTCCTCGGTGAGATGGTCTATGACCTGTTTTTGAAACGTGAAAAGGTGAGTAGAAATTTTGGATACCCATCTGGCGATGGACTTGCCGAAAGACCCTCAAAATTCTGATGTGCCACAGTTGCACCATGTTCAACGAGGTAACGGGCTGTTTGCAAGTTTTCAACTGTGTAGAGTGGTGTGTCGCCATCACTGTCCGTGATATTTACGTCCCCTCCTATCGGGCTAAGTATAAGAAAAAGGAAGAAAGGGAAGAAGGAGAGGCTAACCGCGGGAGATGAGATATTCCAGTACATGTATTTGGCCGTAGGAAGCGGCTGCATGCCTTATGAGCGTCAGGAATGAGCTTGAAACATGAGGTAAGAAGGAAAGTTTTTACATTGGAGTGTAGGTGTTGGGGTCTGGCGTGTTTGGAGAGAGGGCTAAATGGAGATTTTGATTATCTATTTGACGAGCAAACTCCGGGAGGCAGAAAACTTGCAGTTGTGCTCTATCAGCTCCTACTTGGAAATCGATGGTATTGAGAGAGCAATTAAGGCAGGTGGTAAGGAATGGAGAGACTTGGGACACACCTTAACTCTATCTAGGTCGCCATCGCCTGCAGCAACCCATATGTTTTTTTGAACCCTCGATGATGAGATGGCCATAGGAGCGGCAGGCGAGGGATGGTGAAGGTAAGGGATGAAGATACTTCCGAGGAAACGACGAAAGAGGGAAGCAAGCAGAGCCAAACAAAGAAGCGAAATTACGGCAAACAAGGATTGGAAGAGAGATGAATGGAAACCATGTGCTGGAGACTGAATGAAGAGAGTACATAATAAGGACAGCAGTGGTCTCTACTGTTCACTACACTATTGATGCTGACGGTGTGCTGTGTGATGTGATTAGTCAAGTCGGGGCGGGACGAGCGCGCCAACGGATCTGAATACGGATCTGCAGCGATCGGAGGAGACAATGGGCCTGTTTTGGAATTCATTATGGCATTGCGGGGGAGTGCTCGAGAGTGAAACGGAAAACATAAGGAAACTGAGACTCATTCATTATGGCATTGCGGAAAACATAAGAAAACTGAGACTCGTTTGTTGATAATTATTATTAGTCCACTAGCGGAGGACACCCGTATCCGGACGAGCCACTGGTCACTGCGACTTCACTTTGTCTCAGCTTCATTCCCTCCTCCACAGCCCTGGCGTTCCCCCTAGAGCCATGAGTTATCTTCTCCCCAACTCTTTTCACGACCACCACCATCCCGAGCCCTCCCCAACCACATCCACATCCACCGCCCCCGCCCCCGCCCGCTCACCAGCCAGACAGGACATGTCGCCGACCGCTATCCACCAGCCATTCCCGTCCCATCCACTTCCCCATGCCACCCTTTCTTCCGCCTCCTACTCCACCGATCATACTCCCTCACAGATGCCCAAGGTCGGCCAAACTCGCTGTTGTAAGTCTATTCCATACCCGAGTGATCGTCTACTCGATCGCTCTTTCCTCTGTTCTCCATCTCGCCTTGTCCAGAATTCTTGCTAACCGTTGTCTCCCCAGATTGGGCAATATTGTCGTCGGACCTCCAGTTCATTTATCTCGACCCCGTTCTAGCGAGTCATTTGGAGGATCAGGCTGAACTCCTCGTTGGAAAGTCTATTTTGTCATTCGTTCACCCCGACGAGCAGGCTTCCGCCAAACAGGATCTGGGTGGTGTTCTTGAGAGCAGGACTTTGCATGGTTCGGTGACCCGGTACGTCACTCGCTTTTTCTTGGCTTTATCCCCCAACCCCCTCTTACCACCCGCCATCCGTATTACAGTGCACGCTTTTCTCGGCTGTCCAATGTCCGACGACAACTTGGTCATGAAGGACCCGGTTCAAGTTGGTCTGACGCTGATAAGATAGCCGTCGACAAGGACTACATGGTCGTAGATATAGTCATTAATTGGGCCGCCGAAGGTCTTGTGCTGTGTTTCATTCACGCCTCCGTGGACCTGGCACCCGAGGACAATGACGAGGTGCAAAGAACAGAGTGGACCAATTGGTGTGGAACACCTTCCATGTCCATGGAGCAAATACAGCTCCTCTATCGCAGGCTCCTCGTGTGCATCCCTCAGACTGGTACAATGTCTAGGGTCTTCCAAATTCTGTCAAACGAACGGGACCGGCCTTTACTTATTAGCTGGCCCCCTGACCCGTCTCAAGGTCCAACAAGCAGGGATTTTGCCAAACTCGTGGAAAATGTGCAAATCGGGAGGGAAGTTACCGGCGGAAACGATGCTAAAACGAGTTGTACACGCAGGTATAGAGCGTTGCAAGACATGCCACCACTCTTTGGGGGTGAGGTTGAGAGTATATTCATACCACATGGTGAGCTGACTCTTTCGGACAATTCTTGAATCGCCTTTTCTCGGTATAACTAGGCCAACCGGAATTTTATAGACTCTATAATCTTTGCTTGCCACAAGGTCAATCCAGCCCCTCGCATCAACACAAATCCCTCTGCACCGATGCAGCAAGTAGAATACGCCCCAGCGTCCTACCCATCTCAACAAAATCCACCTTACTACGAGCACAGTAGTTCATACCCTTTACCCCCTCTCTCTACCTCCGGTCAAGCATACAACAGTGCTTTTATTCAGCAACCTGGACCGGCCGTCCAACCTCAACCTTCATATTCCCCACAGCGATGGGCTCAAGGTATATTCATTCTCCCGTGATCCTAATAATTCTCTTTCTGACTGCGCATACAGCACCCCTTCCTCCAACTGTCAGCAACCTGCGATCAGGATCCTATTCAGCCACATCTCCCACGCAATCCACTCAATCGTGGCCATCGGGGCCGCCCTCTGCCTCTTATTTGGAGTCGGGACCTCCATCCCCCTTCAATCGCGCCCCTTCACCAGCTTACACTCACAATACGGCAACAGGGACCAACAGTGTTGGAACATCGCCTACCTCTGATGTTGTCCCACCTCCAAGACGGAGGATCAGCCCTACTACGTCTTCTCGAGAACCTCGGACCGCCGGAAATCGACCAACCGGTGTTCAGAAATGTTCGAGCTGCAAAGCAACTTCCAGCCCAGAATGGAGGAAAGGCCCCAGCGGGAAAAAGGAATTGTGCAATGCGTTCGTATTTTTCCACAGCGGCTCACCACACTCTCAACTCACTTGTTTTTTTTTTTCTTTCAAAAAAATGCACAGATGTGGGTTGAGGTATGCACGTTCGCGAGCCAAGAAGGAGGGACCCAATCCCGTTCAAACACAACAACGTCGGCGCAAAGAAAAAGCAAGCACGATTAGGAGAGAATCTACAACCCCTCCGACTTTACCTGCATACTCGGCCATACGTCGTAATTACGCAGACAGCTCATTCTCCACTTCGTCCGCGGGTTCTGCTTCAGGTAGTGACATCTACCCCCACTCCGGCCCTCATGTTGTCGATAACATGACCCCTTCTCCTTCTCCCCCAACGTCGAACATGAACTTTGTTCATTATTCTGGAGGTTCCGATAACCGACCGCCTTACTCCACCGGGACAGCGAGCAGCTTCTATTCCATCCCTTCACCTCTTTCGAACCCTCATGTCCTCCAACAGGCACCGCCAACACAACACATAAATACTACACAGTTGCCACCACTTGGACAACTGTCGTCGTACGCCGATCGCACATCTCCAATGATGCCTTCTGCGTCTTCGTTGACTCATTCGTCATTGACGTCGACACTGCCCCCAGCTTCGTATGAACGCGAGAGAGAACGCGATAATCGTGATCGAGATTATCGCGAGTTGCCGCCTACTCCTCTTTCTGCGGAGCCACGCATTAATAGGCGATCGATCTTGACCCAGCAGTGATTAACATTTCGACGCCCCTCCCATTGCTGATAATCTCGTCCACTGTCCCCCTTCACCAGGATTATCCTCGGACCTCCATTCTCTTTCTTTCTTTTTGTAGCGCTGTAATGAAAAGAACACCTTCCATTATTGTCAAAGCCAGCAAGCAAACTTAATTAGTCTCCCCATGCAGTAATAATCATATTATCCAAGTTATTCCTTTTTTTACGTGTAACCTTTCCTCCCTTCATTCGTCGAACCCATGATCCCTCCATTCACTGCCACACTTGAATAACCTCTTTGTCATATTTTCTTTTTTGCATTACCGGCACGATATGGACGATAGATTAAGTATCTTAGTATTTTACGACTCCCTCATATACTAGTAAACGTCGCAGTAAAATTCGTTTTTTCTTGTATCCACCACCTTAGTTTTGTGTCGCTGTTACTTGTATTTGGTTTTCACTAATGACGATTCCCTTTGGCTTCATGTGATGTCATCTCAAATATAGGGGCTGCACAGCCACCGACCACCTCAACCAAAATCCTGGAATGAGTCACCATCAATTAACTGCTACTTCCATCTCTACCATGTCCTCAGATAACGCTGCTGCCATTGTAAATAATGAACCTACCGATACGTTGGAATCCAGTCAATTAAAGAGAAAGTGCGCGTCTTGATCACTGATTATCTACAAGGCCCACTCAACTCGTCTTTCAAAATGACAAGGTCAACCGCGACAGCTCGCGTCGTGCTGCCTACAGCCCATGCAGAGGTCGATACAGATGAAGAACCAGCAGAAGATGGACCTGAGGAGGAGACGGACGATGGTGACTTTCTTGGAGATTTCCCTGATGAAACGGAGGTCCGTTAATGATATTTCGGTTTCTCATTATTGCAGACTCTGATCTGTAGGTCTCCATGGTAGGAATTGGAGCTCGTCCATTCGAGAATTGGGTCTCTTGCCGGTCTACGTTTACCGCGCTTCGCATCGTATCTCAAGAAGCTATGCCTGAGACAGAACTTCATCTCTTTTCTGGACCCTGAGACGTTCCACCAACTGACAAAATTAGAGGAGCTGGATTTCTACGATAACAAATTGAAAACCATCGGAAACTCGTTGGATAAACTTTCGCAATTGAGGTGTGTATGAATACTTTTTCTCGGTTGCACCGCTCGTCGCGTGCGATGGTGGCGTAGGGTTCTTCTGAAATCTCCGTCAATTTAGCGTGTTGGACCTATCGTTCAATCTTCTACGAACGGTGCCAGAAGGACTTGCGCAGTTGACGTCTCTAAAAACTGTCTACTTTGTTCAAAATAAGATCACAAAAATATCGGGCCTGGCTTCGTGTACAAATCTAGTGAGCCTTGAACTAGGCGGGAATAAGATCCGCGTGAGTTTTTTTTTCTCGTTTTCCGTTATGATTACTTTCCCCTGTATTTATGATGGTTTAGACCATCGAAAACCTGGAAAGCTTGGTCAATCTAGAAGAATTGTGGCTAGGAAAGAACAAGATCACCAAATTACAGGTGCATTGTTTCTTCCTTCTGAGACATAGCTCCTGGTTTGACACAGCAGTAGGGTCTTGAAACTCTGAAAAAACTCAAGATCCTGTCTCTTCAATCAAACAGAATCACAAAACTTGAGGGTCTAGGGGAGCTTACAGAATTGACTCAGCTATATCTAAGCCACAACGGTATTGAAAAGCTCGAAGGTTTGGATAATAATGTATGTTTTCAGACTCGTCTATGACCCAGTCACTCAATATCCTCGCATCTATAGCTCCAACTATCAACTCTGGATGTTGGAAGCAACTTCATCTCAGCGATTGAAAACATCTCGCATCTAAAAAATTTAGAAGAATTATGGGTATGTATATCTTTTTGAAAAGTCGTCTTCTGATCATCCACCAACTACACCACGCAGATGAACGGAAACAAAATCCCAGATCTCTCTGCTCTTGAAACAGAGCTGAAATCGATCACGACATTGACGACTCTCTACTTGGAGGCAAATCCTTGCCAGAAGAATGATATGACTGGATATAGGCGGAAAATTCAACTCGCGTTGCCCCAGTTGAAACAGATTGATGCTACGTGAGTGCAATCTCACTTGGTTATTCTTGAGACTTCTTTTCAAACCATGATCATAGATATACCCGGGCTGCAGTATGAGATTGAAACAAAGATCGTTGTTTTAAGCTGGTTGATGAAGTAGTATTGATCACTACTTTTGCAACATAATCTAAACTTTAATAGGGATATTATTATTTATTCGGCTCCAAATTTCAAGATGATTCTGCTTTCCCAATTTTATTCACTGAGTGGTTTAAAAAAAAGAGAAAAGCAAAGACTGATTTGAATTTGACGACTCAAGATGATGACACCGATCATGTGATGAATGTTCTGAGGCAGCGGCGATTTCGAATTCTTGTCACTTGAATCTTGAGCTTGAGGTTCCCTTCAACGTCTTCCGCTGCAAACGATGTCGCATTCCCGTAAATCAAAGGCACAAGGGATAAGCGCGAGCTCCTTCTTTGACCTCAAAGCAGAGCTCTCCAAACAGCAAGCAGACTTCGCCAAAGTCAAAGCATCCGGGGTGGACACTACTCTAGTTGGTGGGGTGAAACGGCCTGGCAAAGTATGTTGACATCTTCTACTCTGAGAGTTTCAGGCAGATGTTAATGGCACTCCTATTCATCAGAAACCAACAATATGGGCCCGTCAGAACAAAGGCGTGAATGCTCGTGCACATAGAGACGTTGAACTCGAAGAAGTTGCAAAGCCTACACTTGATTCGGCGCGAGCTGCTTTGGAACGAAAGGCTAAGATATACGAGAAGCTTAGGAAAGGAAAGACTGGAGGCCTCAGTGATAACCAGTATGATGCACTTCTGGTCGATGTCGGTAACGAATGACCTTTTGTATCGTCATAGATGACTGATTTTTTTTGGGTTTCGACAGTTTGATTCAAACACGGCTACATCAAAGTATTATGAGGAAGATAGCGCAGACGAGGACGAGAGTCTGACTGTTCCAAGACGTCCTGAGGTAAAATCTTCCAGTGATATCATAATTCTTTTACACATTTGAGATCTTTGACAGGACGACCCGCTCGTCGAATACGAGGATGAATTTGGACGTATAAGGACCGCGAGACGGTCCGAAGTTCCTCGAAATATGGTTCAAAATCGCGAAGACGAGATCGACGAGGATGAGTGAGTGCATTTCTGCTACATATACTTCCCCGAATAATTTCCTAAATTTGTTACAGGGACATTATCATCAGTAAGCAATAGTTTGTTCCTTGTTCTACGCAAACTAACCAGGGTACTGTATGAAAGGAAACCCAGTAAATCATTTCCCAGTGTATCAGCCGTCTGAAGAACGCATGGCCGAGATTGCGAAAACCTATGCAGAAGAAAACAATCGGTTAGGTGTGCATTATGATGCCTCCAAAGAAGTTCGAGCCAAGGGCGCGGGGTTTTATCAGTTCTCTGGTGACGAAGAGACCCGCGCAGCGCAAATGGAAGAACTCAAGGCTTCCAGAGAAGAGACCGTGAGGATACGTCGGGAACTAGGGGCTGAGGACGCCAAATTGGGAGAGATTGAAGGCATGCGCGCAGGAGAAAGCAACGACGTTGCGAATGCTGGAGTTGGGACAAGCAGGGCCATGGAAAAAAGGAAAAGAGACATAGAAGAGCGCAGACAGCTGCTGGAAGCAAAAAGACGAAAAATCAAACCATCCGGGTCGTCTACAACGAACGTGGACGGCGATCTCACATCCTTGATGTCTACTCCAGCTCAAGCACCATTGCCAACCCCTTCCCCAACCTCGTTGACTCGACCTGCGCAGGGATCCAACAACCCCAAAACCTCTAAAACGCCTCAAGACGACGACCCGTTTGCGTTTGTGGAGGCACAAGCTCAACCTTCCTCTAAGGGCAAAGCTAAAGCGAAACCCTCATCTGTATCTGATGAAACGGAGTCCTTTTTGGCTCAACTGGAGACCGAATTCCTTGGATCACGAATTAAGAAATAATTCTGTCATTTCCAATATCATCACGACTTGCTTTACCAACCTATCTTGGAAATTGTCTACGATTGCCCTAGCTCAACTTCCTTGCCTCTGCCGCCTCACGTACCAGCCTCTCAGGGCAACGGAGAGAAAACCTGTCGCCCTTTCGACCATATGTGACTGTTTTCTCCCCACGTCCCCAGCCGCGTTCCACCACATGCTCTCTCCCTTCCACGACATCATCCAGGAAGGCGAATGCAGCTAGAAGAACATCTAAAGCTGGTTGAACAGCTGTACAATGTCCGGAGTTAATCAGTACTTCAGAAGGCGTCCGGCCATCGTTATTTGATGAATGGAGTGCCGCATTCTTATCCCTCACGAAAGATATCAAATACTCCATCGAAGAGAACCAGGTTGTAATCGATCCCTCCTTCGGAAAAATAATGGGTTCCCATTCGTAAAGCGAATCCCCCACGTAAAGCATCCTTTCTTCTTCGTCATACAATGCAATCTCATCGGGTGTGTGACCCGGGGTGTGCAAGACTTCAACGCCCAGTGGACTTTCATTGGAATCCGAAGAAACGATGTTAAACCTATGTGGTACCAGAGTCGGTGTATACTGAGGAGTTTCGATACCGAGTGCATCGCAGAGAGAATGCTGAGATATGGCGTTTCGATCAAGAAAACCGGGTGAATACGCAGAAGCAAGAATCGGCCAGTCCTTACTGCCCAAACTCAAATTTCAATGCAAAGTTGTAACATAAGCATGGGATAACTCACAAATCTTCCACACCCACTATGAGAAAGCACATCGAATATCAAGATGCAGATCGACTGTCAAAGCTGTCTGGTACGCACGTATATGATCGTAATGGCAGTGCGTTAAAGCCACCACATAACCCATTTTCCCTCCTTGATTTAATGGAAGACCGTCGTTATCTTCAATGTTGACGGTTTCAATGAACTCCTTCAGACTTTTGAGCTCTATCGTCGTATCGTTCGATGAGCCACCGCATCCAGTATCGATGATCAAAATGGTGTTTTTGATTGGTACAACTTTGGCATATATGTGAGGATGTTCCGAAAAAATGTCGTTGTATTCCTTGATAAGAAACGTGCTGGAAGTTAAACGCGATGCTTGGAATGCTGCTCGAGGGGGTTGGGGCATGAGAAAGATTTGGGAGGAATATGCCATATACGCTGCAAGTCCAAATAAACCACCTGCCATCCAGACAAATTTTTCAGAAATACTGAGCATTGTGGAGAGATATGGGAGGCAGCAAAGCAATCTTTTACTCACCCGTGTACACACCCAATTTCAGGCGAATTTCTCCCATGCCATTGCATCCTCCAATCCCAGACCCCAGTGACATCGAATCAACCTCCCGATACTGGGCAGATAACAGCGACCTCTTCTCCTCCTTTGAGAATGGTTGTTTCAGGGTCATCTACCATTTCAAGATCGACGCTCCACTGACTGGAGTCGATGATTTCCTTCAAACCTGAGTTCGGGTGACGAGAAGCCAACAGCTCTGACAATGCCGAAAGTCGCAGCCCATTTTCAGGGATGGGAACTCGTTCAGTTGTTAAGCCTGTTGCGGTAGAAGCTGCTGCAAAGTATAGGACTGTTATTTCTTGGGACGACATGGTGAGAGGAGTGAGCAGACGCTGTGATCGGTTGACCACGGAAAGATAGAAGTTGGCGTTGATCAAAAGTGGTTATGCTAAAAAAGTGGTTTTCGATCACCATTGGGATTATCAACTTTGAAGGAATGAAGGAATAAAATCGATTATTACTTCCACGAGAACAAGAATGACATTTAGATCTACGATATCACAACGTTAACGTTACATAACCTCATTATCCCATCCTTGCAAAAGATGCTCTACGGCCTTCACTTAGGCCATACCAGATTCTGCCGATCTGGACAAACACTTCAATTCTGCCGTCCACCATATCGGTTTCGATGTTTTTATGCGAACGATGGCCTCCTCAGGGACTAGATGATTTGAGGTAGAAACCAGACCATCAAACGAGGACGGATGATCAGCTAAATATGGGGAACGGTCAATATCTACAGGATAGAAAGGACAGGCTTGCGACATACTTAGATTCCATCTTAGTCCGGATGTAGAAAGGATGGTTTCGTCAATGCCTACAGGAAGAAGACCGCATGTTTGTCCTAGGAGTTCGTGATCTATTTCTATTTCGTGTTCTCCCTGAATGATAAGATTAATGCGCAAATAATGACCATATCGCGACGTTCTCTTACAGTATCGAGCACCCATCCGATATTTTCATCCGTCACAGCGTAAACACTATCACGTTTCTTGCGCAATTTGTGAAGGTACGACAGTGTATGGATGGTCTGGTCCAATCGACCAGATAAGCCCCCGAGAAGAACAATGCGACATTGCTGATTTATATTGTAAGGGTCGACGTTTATCTGGGATGACTGGACGGTGACGAACAGGGGAGGCTTCAAGTTTCTCCTTTTCCTCGAGGGCAGCGACACATTTCATGAGATCTGTTGAATCTTGATCATGGTCTTGTATGACATCGACACCCTGTAATCGAAATTAACGTTGGGGTAAAACAGACAACACGAGTTCTTCCAAATTGACTTACAAGACCAGCATAGTATTCTCGGACCTCAGGACGGAGGGAATCTAGATCGCCCTTTATCAGGTCAGGCAAAAACCTGTACAAAGTTCAACGCAACCTGTTTGGAAAGTGTTTGAATACTTTACTTCTCTCGTTCATCGGGGTCCAGAATGTCAAAGAGTCGATTCGCACCCCCATCCGCGCAACAGTGCCATTGTGTAGATAACCAAAGTCGGCGGAGGAGAGCAGGAGAAAAGGGCTGATTTAACACAATAAGAGCACAGCTGGGCTGGTGCACACCGTTTTGTTCACCCCGAAGAAAACTAACATTCCAAAGTCTTGGGTTTGTCGACATTTTGTGGTAACATGTTAGGCGGAGCGGGAACAGGTGTAATTCAAATTGCCGAGGCAAGCAAACCAGATGGGGAATCAAAAATCTGAAAAAGGCTGAAAAAGGCCAAAAATATTACACTGGGTAGTCTGTAGAAACACCACTGGGGCATAAAATCCAACAACAAATATATTAGTACACAGTACATGGGTGAGATGGTATTCTTAGGGTATTCTTAGGCTGGGTTTACACTGCTAGTGAAGTTCGTACAGATTGATCTAATACGGTTAGGCCCTATGAACTTTGACTTCGTCTGGACCACGAAAAGCTGAGGGCACCAACAATGCCGAAAACCAACAGAGCCGTTCCTGCACCAATTAACCCAGGGATATATAGATACCATGTGTTATCCATATCTTCCAAGTCTCCATTTGTCTTCTCCAATACGACTTGTTCTTCTTTTTTTCGACGACGTCTAACCATAGGAAGTTCTGTTTCGGAGTCTTCATACTGAGATTCCTTGGATCGGACACTGTCTGGCGCAGATGAGGCAAGGATCAACGTTGGCATTTCTAATTCCATCGCTTCTTCCACTGGGATGGCTGGAATATCGAGCCCTGGAGCTATCGTTCGCGCCCGTTCAAAGAATTTGGCTGCAGCCTCTCGGTCTCGTTTCCATGCTTCTGTTCCACCTTCCCCAATTTGGGATTGAATAGGTATGCGTATAGAAGACAATGTCGAGTAGGAAGCTGCAAGGAGAGTGGCCGCTGCACCTTCCAAATGTAGGAGGCCGGCCTCAAGGTATAACTGAGCAAGACCTCTTGGGCCACCAATGGACTGGAGATAATATGCTGTTGTGCCCGGAGCTGGTTCATCAGCCGTTTCCCCTGACGCGGGAGTCGAATCAAGGGGCAAATAATGTGATACGAGGCGCATCGTAGCGGATGGTACATGGGCTTGATTCCACGCACGCCTAATCAAATCAACAAGATTTAAGAAAATCAGATTGACTTGAGAACTTTAAGGACTCACAAGAAAAATTCAAAGGCCTCCTCCTTTTCTTTTCTTATGTCCGCAAGTTCCAGAGCAGTCAATGCCAGGCTCGTGGGATCCATGTTAAACTGGTCTTCTGATCCTTCACTTGCATCGAAGACAACAACCGTGGTGGAGATGCTTGATGCGAGAGATTCCGGGACAGGGCCAATTATAAGAGAAGGCCAGATCATAGATTGTTCCTTCTCCAAATGTACCGTCAAAAGTCTGCCCGACTGCGGTGACTGGCGAGAATCCAGAGACGAAAAGGATGAGGTCATGCTCGGGTGAGCATGGCCGGGCGAAACAGATCGTGATTTGATGGCAGGATTAGAGGCAAGTTTGCGACGTGGAAGTGGGTATAGACCGTCATCAGCGTAGGCAATAATCGGTGAAGAAAGCGCGGGTGATGGGGAATAGACGTCTTCTGCATCTGAAGCTTGGCCACTCTCGAGGGATGCTGCAAAACTGCTGGAGATGTCGGGATCGGATACGAATGCATAGGACGAATGAGTTGAGGCAGTCGAGGCTGCGGAATTGGTTCGCTCCCGAGTAGTTATGTGTGAATGGCGAGGTTCCAATTGCCAGACACAACTTTCTGTGTCGACTGAACTGTAAAGCCTTCCCTATATCGAAGTATATCAGAATGTCATCCTTTTGAGATGTGAATGACAACAAGTTGATATACCTTGACGATGGGATGGTAGCCCTTCAAGGCAATGACCAGGTGATGTTTGTCAATGACTACCTATGACACAGGGGTAAAGGCAGGCCGAGAGTTGGAATAGGCGTCATAAAACCTACCGAAAGGTCCTCATCTTGAATCGTGTAGGGGACCATAAGCAGGACCGTAGCCTATTGTTGAATCTATCAGTGCCTCCTCGAACGATTGTGCAATTAATGGACCTGATCATGCGACTATTAAAAGCTGTTTAGCATGGTGTACCTCGAGTAGGATTGTTAAGGCTTGACCTGGTGCCATGAATATGGAAGATAGCGCCTTTCAGAGAATTTGTCCATAGTATTGGGAATAGATGGGGGAAAGAAAGAAGGGATGAATCGTGGTGAGTGCAGTGGACAGGTTATGGACAGACGGCAGACGGCAGGCGGCAGTGACTCGGTGAGTCGGGATTACGCGAGGCCTTCCCTGCCACAGGGGCGTCTAAAGTAGCAATTCATCGGCCACGTGTTCGTGCAAACAATTCATTCGTGTAAAGACCCAGAGGCATGCCATGATCAGTTGTGTATTGTACAGAAGGGGCGGTATCGGGAGCGATTGAAAGGAAAAGAAAAGAAAAACGAGAACTTTGTGTGTTACGACGATCCAAAAATGCTACGATACAACAATAAACGAGATGGTATATGTAAAAGATAATAATGTGAAGAAAGCACGATAAATAGCCCAATGTCCTGAATAGAAAAAGTGTTAAACCGGAGTAGAATCTCCTATCTGTTTCAATTGCGTCGCAATCCGTTTGATAGTATCCTTCTCGTCTTCCATATGTTGAAGGAGCATGCCGTCTAGTTTTCTCAGCGAGTCCTGCGCTTTCTGTGTGTTCCTCCACGCGGTGACAGGGTCTGCGCTTGAAGGCCTGCGAATATTATCGGCCGCGCCAGCGAGGGCCGAAAAGTTTAGGGGGTTTTCTTGTGCATACCGGAAAAAGTCGTATGACGAGGTTTGTGTCTCGTTCTTTGAAAGGAGCGGCGGTGAGTTGGCGATAGGTTTTTTCGAACGAGCGTCGTGGCCCACAGGGAGCAAGTTGTGTCGAATGTATGGTGCAGAAAGGTTTCCGTGTTTCATTATTTGTGGACGGGGAACGGTGACAGAAGCAGATGCGCTAGAGATGACACGGTGGCGTGGGTCAACGAATAACTTAGGTTGCATAGGTTGAGGTTCATCTTCATCTTCATCTGACGAAGAATCCAGGTCATCCATGGCGTTTGGTTGACTCTGAATGCTATCGAAAAATGATGTAACAGCAGAGGGCCCAGGAACGGGGGAAGACCTTGGGTGACTGTCAACTGAAAGGGGACCGAAATGCTCCCTTTCTGGAGATAAAGGAAACGGTGGGGTAGTGGGATCTGGTGCGCTGATTTGGAACGTCGGGTCTCCCGAGCCGTCATTAGACTCTTCGTTCTCGCCAGATGATGCAAAGGACCGAGCATTGACCAATGTGCTCTGATACTGCATTGATGCCATTCGCGGGGGTGGTGGAAGAGCAACATGAGCCAGAGAACTTGACATTCTAGGAGGTGGTGACATGGCCGCGGAACGAGAGGATGGGTTTGACCTGTAAGTGTGCTTTTCAACACTGAAACGGGAAGGCCCAGCAACAGAGGATGACGAGTGGGTATCATGATTAAGCATATCCTGAAAATTAGACGTGGTGGGTGATAGAGACGCTTGGGAATACTCCGATAAGGATGGCCGGCTTTGCATAGCAGATAAAGCGAGAGACATTCGGGGCACTCCTTCGATATACGAGTCATGAGATTCCGACTGCATGTCGCCGATATGTTGGTATTCACCCTGACCTGTACTAAAGGTAGTCACAGTGGCTTGAGAATCCCTCGGGTATGCTGGGACTGGCGGTAGAACACTGAAATCATCACGAGATGCGGAAGAGTGGTATCCGTCCGCGAGCAAAGGAGAGGATGCCGTCCGTCTTAAGATGCGCAATCTATGTTCATCGTCCAGATCCAATGCATCAATAAGATGACCGGTGGACAAATCGGTTTGCGAAAGTGACTGTTGTGCCGTGATAAATCGTCTCGGCGGAGGTCCCAAAGGTGTCATTGGACCTGAAGGAGTATCTACACGCTGCGGCAAGTAACTGGAGCGACGGGATGAATCTTGCACTGTGTTATCGGCAACGACGGCTAATCTCCCTCGCGTGTCATTCTTCATCGCTGATCCGGTGGAATTCTGGCGGGTGAGCTTCGCTTTAGGCGTCGTAGCATCTGCCGATGATCGCACGACTATTTTTTGCTGAATTAGTGTCTGCGTCGCGGTCGGTGTGTCCGTTCGAATGTCAACGGTACCTGTGCGGGGTGAACCCACGGGAGTCGATGCGTCGATGATGTGAGAAAAGGTTGACACATCTGGCGTGTTGTCTAAAGAATGATGGACAGCTTGATGTAAAAGTGCTTTCCTCCAGCTATCCTCCGCTGCGTCATAGGTAGTCGGTATATTTGGGTTTTTACTGGGAACCAACCGTTCGGCAAGAACATTTGCTCCTACTGACTCCAGAACACCCAAGCCGTGGACAGCCGAGGTTTGAACAGCAAAAGGGTAGGACGGAGACGGGAGCGGAATATCCACTGCATCTGTAGGATCGATGATATCGTCCACGCTGGCCGAAATTCCAGGCTGCGATGCTGTATCGAGTCGGACACCACGCAACTTGAGATCCTGTTCAGCTTGTTTGGCAGCAGTAGTTATATCGTTCATCTTCTCTCGCACGACCACCACCCTCCCTCGCATTGGAGGAAGAGGACTATGCAAAGCGGGATGGGGACCTTGGGAGGATGAGCGCGGTTGATTTGGAGTGAGGCCGTACGGAGCCGTGATAGTGTCTGAAGTTGTTCTCAACATTGGTTTTGTAGGGTCATACGGCGACACAGGCCCCGGAGGAGTGACTGGTTTCGATTTGGACTTGCCAACGCGAAAAAGGTCTAAAAATGCAGGTCCTGGAGGGCGAGGCGACTTTTTCGAAGGATCAACCGGGCTGGGTGCGAAATCTGCAGGCGACGGCTTCGAATGTGCTGGAGGGAGGAAATAATTGTTCTTCACGAGAAGACGGAGACGATAAGCCACGTCGTCACTGTCATATTCTTGAACCTCGTTTACTTCGACGTCGAATGGAGCAAGTTCAGCCTGGTTGACAATCGACTGAGGAGATGGTGGCGACTCTGGACCTGACGCGGTTGATGTTGACGGAGGATAGAGAGACGAGGACACGCCGGATTGCTGAGTCGAGACAGAATCACGAAGGTTATTGACGGGTGTTAACGCAGGATCTCGTTGAAATGCTGAAGGAGGAGGCCTGTAACCGGTGTCCAGGTGAGGAAGACTGGAAGCGTGTCGAGTGGCTTTGGTCTTGATATAAAAAGAACACCATCAGGACAAGTTAGACGCGCATGAAGGTTATATCCGTACCGGTTTGGGAGGAATAGAGACCTGAGGTAGAGCAACAGGCTCTACAAAAGTAGGGTCTGCATCGGTTACTTGTTGCGAAGAAGCGGTATCACTGCTACGTATTTCCGCTTCGAGCCTCTGCGGCGACCTTGGAGGGCGAATTGGAGGAATGTTCAGGGGTTCTTGAGAAGAAATAGTACGGTCATCTATTGGCTCCTGAACAAGAGTGCCGGAGAGGTATGGAAGGTCTGAGGGAGCGGTTGGAAGTTGGGGCACTTCGTCAGACGGCGTCCCCCCACCATTAAAAGTCTTGGAACGCGCCCTGCTGATGGTTCTGGGACGGCGCGTGAGACTGACCCCACTGCTGATACTGGAATTACTGTGCATAGAGCGGAGCGAGCCTGGCCGTTGGATGGGCAGAGGCTCCATTGCTATGCACGGTTCGGTTGGGAAATGAGAAGACGTGCAGAAGAATAGAAATCCAGGGTCCTCTGTTCCTGCAAAAACAAATCCCTGTCAATTTCGGACATCGTTGAACGATTAGGTAAGCTCATTCTAATGAAGAGCCTGTCCCACATGTTCTTGGGATTAGCGGTCGACTGGACAGAATCAACTGTCTGCAGAATGGCCTCTTTTCTTGCACCGTGTATGTCCAACTCGACTTGTCATCCAGTTTGGCATGATCTGACACAGTCACGTCGCCCAAAGACCTGCCAACCTCCGCAGGATGGCTCGCTCACTGGCAGCTCATCGTCGCCACCATGGCCGTCTTTAACTTTGCCCAGAATCTCGTCACTCTCAAGTTCACGCGTCGAATATACAACAATGTGTCTCCTACTTCTGGTATGCCACTCTCTGTCTCCATCTTCAGCCTGCGCTCATCTCGCGACACGTCAGTCACCGCTCTCCAAGCACGCACCTTTGCCGTCTGGACGTTGACTTCAGCGGTCATCCGTGGATACGCTGCGTACAACATAAACAACAAAATGTATGTGACCCATGCTATTTCCCCCAAATTGCGCGCTGACTTGATGTTCTAGTCTCTACGATATGGCATTCATGTCATATCTCATTGCCTTTGGTCACTTTTCCTCGGAGTTGCTCATATACCGCACCGCTCGCATTAATCCGGGTGTTCTCAGTCCTGTCATCGTCTCAAGTAAGGTTTTCCAAACATCGTTTACATTTATTTCATTGTCTCACCGTTTCATCCTCCTTAGCCACCAGCCTTGTTTGGATGTTCACGCAGTATGACTTCTATGTCCGAAGCTGATCGCAAGCTATTATTGGCTGGTGTACAGACAAGTTCGAATTTGAAAGTTCAACTCCCCAAAGTCATCCCGGCTTGTTTGTATCTAGGTTCCCATTGCACAATTCCAGATGAACCGTTTGGGTGAATTCGTCCGCAGAGTTCTGAGTTCTCACAACCTACTTGAGTGAGCTTTGGGCCACCTCAATTCCCCTCGGATTTAGCCATGGTCCCTCTGGCGTGGTCAATGTTCTAATGGTGGACATTTGTTTGATAGGCAAAAATGGCCATCCTTGCGCCGACATTGTAGCAACCACTTTTGTCGACCGATTCTTAACCCTCCAAGTCTTTTTATAGCCAGCCGATTTCGAAGAAATGGCTGCCTTCCCATCGGCAAGCGGTAGGTTTTTCTGGCCTTCGCGAAAGTTGGGAAGTCCATCCTGGCGAAAGGTAGCGTCGCTTATGAGTGTGGAATTACAAAAACGGATCTCGACACATGTAATTCAACAAGCCTAGATGACTCTGATGTGGCCTATGCTTTGCCGCATGATCCTCGCCACTACTAGTGTCACTGGATCCCCAGAGGTCTTGGCCAGTACGACTTGTGTATTGGTCAACAGCCTAAAAGAGCCTGCTAAGTAAGGCTCGGATTATTCGGAGTCACTTTCCGAGACACATCATTAGCAGAACATTCAACAAGGTGATCACCTCCAGTGCTCCACCCTGGAAGTTCACAACGCAACGTATTAGCCATAAAAAAACTGATACAAGCATGGAACCAGCGAACATAGGACAGGAAGGACTCCCTTCCATGGAGGTGCTATGTAGTCCACCATGTCAAATTTGCTTCGAACGTGGCGCGGTGCATATGTTAGGCATCATATGACGATGGCCCCAAGAATGACAGAAATGTCGAGGTAATTGAGCATGGGGAAAGTACTGCGGCATGTAGGCACAAGGGCTTCAAAGGAAGACTTTCAAGGCAATATTGAATTCAATTGGAGGCGAGATCCCTGAGATTCAATGCAAGCGTTGAACGGGGTACGTGTTGTGTGCTCTTTGGTTGCCACAGACTCACCACTGGCGCTGTGCAGCCCGCGGCCCATAGAAAACGATGATTGCGCAATTTTGTGGAGTATGATGCCGACGTCCCAGTGCCAGTGCCAGGCGGACGACAGGGAGGACTGGAAAGGGATTGAGCAGCCTGGTAAGAATAGTTAATGGGGTGCCATCGGAAGGAGCTTGAGCTATATGTAACGACCATCAAGCGGGTTTCGCCAGATTCGTCCGACTGATTTTCCAGGTATTTTGGATGTAGAACCTTGACCGACCCTATGTGCAACCTCCTGGGAGACCGCAATAAAGCCTTCTGCGCCAACGAAGCCCGATGAGTAAGTTGGAGCTTAGCAGTAGACAGAAAATAGACGGGTTTCGCAATTTCCGTTGCACGCAACCCAGAACAGACACACGTTCATCAGGCACAACATGGAAAAAAACAAAGAAAATGTGCGTAGAAGCGACAGCGAACCAGAATTGATCATAAAAAAGGGCCCAAGACGTAATTGCAAGAGTAGAGGCTTCCAAACGAACGCGCTTTTCCCTCAAAATTTCACCATATGTTGACATGAAGAAAGGCCCAAGCGCAGAGAGGTGATCCTGATATTTCGGCAGTCATCTAGAAAAGTGATCCCATGACCGGTTCGCAGGCATCCGGAAGCGGCCGAGGTCTCAAATATGAAGGCTCAGAGAGAGGGGAGGCGAGACTTGGGTGTCTGGGGAGGGGTTTGGGATGAGAAAGGCGAGTTTTGGAGGATCTGGGGGAGGAGAAAGGAAGGATATGGTGGTGGAACAAGTCGAAAGATAAGGAGGATCTCAGATCTGGTTGTTTATACCTCTCTCGCCCGCAATAGGCAATGATCCGGATCCCATGCCTAAATACGTAACCCGTTATTTTTTCCCCACATTTTGTGACATATCGTCACTTTCTCCGAATTCCGTATATAAAGAACAGGTCCATGTTCCAAGCTGTTCCAAGTAAATATCCTCTTGGCCCTTCCATATTCCCTCTTTTCTATCCTTACTTCGTTGAATGTCTTCTGCTCTCGTCTCTACCCAGCAAACACAATACCCAACCGAACTGCTCTATGCAGTTTGCGCACAAGTCTATGCTTCCTGCCTCCTCCCCGATGATCCGTCTCTTGACCCTCTCATATATGTTGAGGGCGACAAGGGAATCCCAGTTGCACACCCTTCTTCCGTACCTCCAGGTTATTGGCCGGAACCCGTCGCACGTCGCACCCTAGCCAACCTTTGTCTCGTCAATCATGCATGGTACGAGGCGGCTAAACCATGGCTTTGGCACAAGTACGTTCATCCGCCCTCACATCTTGTTGACTGTCCATTAAATTTTCTTCGTTCCTCGTCAGGCTCGAGGTCCGTCTTCCACGGACATGGCTTTCTCTTGTCGAAGAGATAGCCTGGAACTACGATGAAGAAACCGTAGACAGCGTCATGGGCAAGACCATCCAAGCAGCCACACAAGCAGCCATAGATTCAGCTCAAGTAGTCGCTAACCAGGGCAACGACGAATATTTCCGCATAGACGAAAACATTTTCAAATCCCTCGACGCCCCGGACCTCTCCATCGGTCTGGATTTGCTTTCACCCGTCCCTTCTCGTGATCCCAGCCCCCGGCGCCTCCGACCTAAAAGCAAGAGTCCGGCTCGATGGAAAATCTTGAGGTCCATTAGCGACGCGATTCAAAATGTTATGAACTCTAGGTCACCTGGTGTCTATGGTACGCTTTTAGTCCTTTTTTTTTCTACAACGAAGGGTCTTAAACCCATTCTCCATTTTTCAGTTCCGACGCCTCAGGACCCCCGTCCCGGCCGATTTGTCCGTCACCTCGACTTCAATCATTTCCGAACCATCGGCATGCGTCGCTCAGTTGAAGAGGGCGTCAATAGTCGTTTCGTCACTGGAGACAGAGTCGAAGCCGTGCTTAAAGTTCGTTCTCGCAGCTTTTTTCTAAACTCTTGCTGAGTCTGTTACTAATTAGGAAATGCCCAATTTAACCGCATTCGGCGCCACGGAATATATGGACGGGGCGCTAACTCTACAAGTGCTCAATGAACTATTCCTTCGCGGTGCTCCTTCCGGAGGTCGCGGTCGTCCTGCAAGGGGTCGAGCCCTTATGGATTTGAACTATATTGAAGAGGAGGATCGCGAACGCCGACGGGAATGCAAGGACCTCGAGGCTGTGGATTTCACCGGTTGCGTCAGCGCGGTCTTTGTCAACGCGTTTACGGACTTTGTCAACATGCATCTCCTCCCCCCTCCAGAATCCGAGTCCAGTGGTGATGAAGACGACAACGGGCGTCGATCTCGACAACGCAATAATGTCATGTATGAACCTCTTCTTTTCCCCGGGCTTCGACGCTTGGGAATGCTCGGAGTCAAATCCATTCTTCCGCGTTTTCTGGGACCATTCCTTTTGGCATTCCCCCATCTAACTCACCTCGACCTGTCAGGAACACGTCTCACACCTGAAATCCTTGATTCGCTTGCGCAATCTCCCACACTCCGACTGAAATCCCTTGCGCTTGCTCGTTGTATAAAGCTGACGAGTGAGAGCATCACGCACTTCTTAGTCGATTCTCCGGTTACTTGGCAATTGACAGAGTTGAACCTTTACGGTGATATGACGTACCCGTCTCCAATTACTGTGGAGGATTTGACGAGGATCATCGACGAGGCGCCTTGCTTCACCAGTGGAAATTTGGTTTATCTCGACCTTTCTAGCGTCCAGGTAACTAGGTCGCTACTCGCTAGATTCAAACCACAACCCAAATTGCGATCGCTCGGTCTTTCTCACATCCTGCACCTCGAACTCAAAGCGGTAACGGAGTTTGTCAAAACTAAAACGCCGAATGTCGAAATATTGACATTGGTCAATACATCTCCCGAACTGGATTGCGGGATCCGGTTGCCCACCTCAGACGCAAGAAACGCAACTCGGCAGTCGTCGATTGCTCTCCATACGCAGCTTATCCGACCGCTGTGTTCCCCGCCTTTCTCGTTCAGCGTCCTCCAGCCCTCGCCGGCTACTGCGCTTCCGCCTCCGACCAGAGTCCGTGTCATCGAGTTGTCAACGGCGATGCTCGGCGGACTCGGGGCCGGGGGTGGTTCGTGGAGGATCATCAGGAGCAAAGGAGGTCGCGGATGGTACGTCGATACAGCCAGTGCATGGGTTGCTGAGCCAGGCTCGGGAGCAGGAAGTGTTCTTTGCAGGGACCTTCCGCCTTCACACATGTACAGGGTGGAGATGAACAAACTGTCTGCTGCCAATGGCAATGTTAGCAGTGGTGTTGGTTGGCATCCAAGGAAGATGGAGGTATGTGTATTCTATTTTTTTTCCGCAGCCGATGTTTTCTAATCAACTATCGACGATACAGATTCTCCATGGACATGGTATGCTTGGACGCGAAGATGGCCTGTACGGAGCTGTGTCTTTTGCCTATCAAGGCTAAACTCCCGGCTGCTAACCGCATCCTCCGCATTTACTGCAGAGGGATTGTCTTCATTTTTCCCTTTTTCCTAATGCTGTGCATGGCGGTACAATACAGATAACCGCGGTCAGCAGGCACCGAAGGGGTTAATCTGATAATGTTGTTCAGCTAATCCCCCACGTGTCGACGACGTGAGCTTCGACACGTTCGCCCACAAAATCAGCACTGCCTGCATCGTGGTGCGAATATTTCTATTTTTTGGGGGGATATCTTCTTTCATTTTCTTTCGGGCTATATATATTGACATGACTTGGGACGCAGTAACTCGGGTGTATCTATTGGACATATTGTATTATATAGAGGTTAACACAGCGTCAATGAGATCTTTGGGTTTTCTGTCATTAATTCCGAGTTGCACACGATGTCGAGACCATTCCTGGGTTGGAACGAGGATTTAGCGCAACAGGAGGTTCGGAAACGTGTATGGCCCCCAATAATAAGTTATAACAGGTGCTGTTGATACAGCGGTGAAGCAAAAGCTTTCGACGGAGTACAGTCGGTAAGATGACCTGAACCTCATGGATGTGAGTCGCTGTCTGACTCTGGGAGGATGCGGATGCCAAGACCTTCCCCAAAAGAGCAGTCTATTGTTCCCACGAACAGAACAATGACGATAGGACACCATTGGGCCATATTTGAGGAGGGCCTACGCCAGCGACAGTTAATGACTCAGAGAGAGAGAGTTTGGGACAACAGGAGGCTGGCTGGCCTATCTGGGACCAGGGAGTGTGGCTTTGGCCCCAGTGACACACAGCTTAATAGTCGTCCAAAAATAGAAAGGTCCAGTAGATATATAAAAGCAACAGGCAGTGACATGATTCGCTTTCCAACTGCCCTTGCAGCCCACTTCCATCTCAATCTCCTTATCCCTCCATTTCCTCCACCATGGGTATGTGTTTTTTTTACTCCTTTCAATTCACCGCACTGCTTTACATCTCTATAAATGCTTACAGACTCTCCAACGACAGAGTCAGCAGAGGGTAGTGCTACCCTTGAAAACCAACCCACCGCAACCACCGGTCCATCGCCAGTTCTAGCCTCTTCTACCGCTCGGGAACAACAGAAGATAAAATCTAGAAATAATACCACCAGTTCTCCTCTTATACCACCTACTAGCCCTAATTCCACTTTCGACCTCATCCGCCAACGAACCATAATGAACTTGCAGCCCGCACATCAACTGGCAGATCCACCAACTGTTCTCGAGAGTTTGAAGTCTATATTTTTTGCCTCTTGTGCGTCATATCCCCTTTTGCTCCTTGTTGATCCCCTTTTCAACGTTTATAATATCTTTAGGGCTTAATCTGTTACTCGTTTGTATACCCATATCTGTTCGTCGTTTTTCAGTGATATCCAAATGATCCTTTCTAATTTTCTGGGTCTCATTCAGTGGGCTCTTCACTTTGCCCTTCCACATTCCTTTGCCAACCGAGATACCATTATATTCGTTTGTGAGTCCCAAGAGTTTTTAGTGCCTTCCACATGACTTATTTAGGCCACCTGTTAGTCTCGTTCTTAGCTATTATACCCCTCGCCAAAGTTCGTTTTCCGTACTATCGCATCGCAAAGCACTTACTCATGTTCTCAATTTAGTTGCTTGCGTTCGCAACAGAAGAATTATCCCTACGAGTCGGCCAAACCCTTGCTGGCCTCCTGAATGCTACCTTGGTGAGTTTCATACAAAGGTTACATTTAAAATACTACAACTGACATTTTAATCAAAGGGCAACGCGTATGTTCCGATCTGTGTGCTGATCTCCAACTTTGACTGACATTTTCTATAGTGTAGAACTGATAGTGGCCGTAAGCCAGATCCGGTTGAATATTTGCCTCATGAAACTAAGACCCTTAATCCCCAGATTATTGCTTTGGTCAAATGTGAACTTCGTGTTGTCCAAGCCTCTTGTAAGTTCGTAACCTTACGTCATACCATACTCCCGAAGCCTGTTGCTCTCGGTTATAATTCAATATGTTCCTATCAACGAGCGCTAATCGTCTATTTTTTCCTCTTATAGTGGTGGGATCTGTCCTTAGTAATCTGCGTAAGCGCTCAGATGTCACCGCTCGTCTAATTTATTTCACCTGACCGATCGTTCCTGTTAGTTCTTGTGCTCGGAATGTGCTTTTTTGCCGGCGGCTTGAAATATTCGGAACAGGGTTTCGGTCTCAGTGAGTACAATTCCTTCCCTCGAGAAAGCCGCCCAGCGCCTCTGACCAATTCCGTTTTCTCACGTAGGCGCTACTCAATTGAACTCTTCCCTCTTGACCATCAGCGTCATTGCTGTCCTCCTCCCAGCCGCGTTCCATTTCTCTGCAGATGCCCAGCTTACGGACCAAGAAGAACAAAAGGATATCCTGGCTGTCAGCCATGGGGTGCGTTGTTACACGCCATCACCGCTACAGTAGAATGATAGTACTCACAAAAGAGTCTAGGTTGCGATTATTTTGCTCTTCAGTTCGTGCCCTTCCCCACCAACACGACGGTTCTTAACTGATAGACTACTTTTACAGTATATGCTGGCTACCTAGGCTTCCAACTGTATTCTCATACCTCATTATACGACGATAAAGCCGGCCATCCACAAGGCACTATCGAATACCAGTCACCAAAGTTCCGCGTGCCAAAGCGCTTCCAGGGGAAATTCCACCACCATGCTGATCCGGAGGAAACACGGGCTCCCACCCGAACTCACACTGCGGGCAGTCAACAGATCTTGGGGGCTATAACCGACGTTATTTCCGAAGCAAAGACTGAACCTGAGGTTGAAATCCCTTCCTTGAGTGTCTGGATGACCGTCGGTTTGTTGGCTGCAGTCACTGTTGTATGTGCCCTACGAAATTTCTGTCCACTCATTTATTGAACATATCTGTTTAGTTGGTCGCTATTACAGCAGAGTGGCTGGTAGACTCTATCGATGGGATGACAAGTGGTGGCGGTATCAGCAAAGAGTTTGTTGGAATAATTCTCCTTCCCATAGTCGGAAATGCCGCCGGTTGGTCTCTTTTCATTCCTCTTCGAATTTACAATTTGTTCATGTAACTTGACTTATAGAGCACGTCACTGCGGTTACTGTTTCTGTCAAAGATAAACTTGACCTCAGCCTGGGTGTTGCCGTCGGCTCAAGTATCGTGAGTTGCTTTACCTCCGCCTTATCTCTGCCTGTCCTGATCAGTGAAACTTTTCCCATACAGCAAATTGCACTTTTCGTCATTCCGTATGTCCTATGAGCTATCAATCCACCCCTCCGTCACAGGCCTCTGATATTTTTTCCTCAGGTTCATTGTTACTTTGGGTTGGATCCTCGGAAAGCCCCTTCCTCTCCTTTTCGATCCCTATGAATCAGTTGCTCTATTCTTATCAGGTAAATGTCCTTGTATTCCACGGTCTCCTGAAATTAATGTGCTCTCCACTTCTGCCAGTTCTGACCGTGAATTATGTCGTCCAAGACGGAAAATCTAACTGGTTGGAAGGCTTCATTCTCATGGGTAAGTGTCTCGCAGGACTTTTTCTACCTTTTCAATCACAATATTGACCATGCTTTTCTCCAAATAGGCCTGTATGTTATTCTCGCAGTTACTTTCTGGTTCTATCCTGGTGCGACATATTTTACTTTTCTTTGTTTCTTCCGTCTTATGCTCAAACATGTGCTCATTAGCTACCGATCCTTCTGGTCTTCTCGCAAAATGCCACTGAGTTCTCGTGCTTGTCTTCAATTATCCTTCTACCCTTGAATGCTTGACCTTTCTCGCCGTTCGAATAAACGGTCCTCGCCTAGCCTTGATTACGGATTGAAGGTCATGCTCCTTCGAATAACTTACCCTTGGTCGTTGCCATATACCCGAACCTGTAACAACACCTTATCTTTCTTCTTCCGCATTTAATGTTACGTCATATATCTGTAGCTTTGACAATTACACGATCTTCACTCGAATAGCACACATATTTGATCAAAATGCATTGTTGAATTTGCGTGGACCTGAGGGAATTACAACCAGCTGTATTGTATCTACAACTTGGCTTTGGCGCTAGGGTCTTCAAGGGTGACAGCTGCAGCGGCCAGAGCAATGCTATTGCGTTCCTTCACTTTGGTGGCTAAGTAGCGACGTCGGTCAATAAGAATTGATGCGTGATTAGATCCATGCTCACTGAAGATGACTTTCTGACCCTCTTTCCACATCTCAGTCACGATGGTCTCACCAGGATATACAACTCCAGCAAAACTACAGCCATTGAACACGAAAAATGTGAGAACAAGCAACCACATACTGGAGAATTATTCCTTACCGAACTTTTATGTCCTTGTAAGGTCCAAAGGCCTTGAGGACGTGTTTCCCGGCTATGCCCATTGAGCACAGTCCGTGTAGGATAGGTTGGTCAAATCCTCCAATGGCGGCAAATTCTGGAAGGATCTATAGGAAGAAGTGATTTATTGGGCACTGGTCGCATAAGTATATCAAGGTGAGGATGAAATTTACGTGAAGAGGGTTATAATCACCGCTCAACCTGAAGAGTCAGGGTATTAGCGACGTGCCACTAGAAAACTCGGGGGTCCTGCATACCGGTAGAGAGCGGCCTGTGATGTGCTTGTCTTTTCCTCGAGGACAGCGTCTGGGGCGCGGTTGGGTGGGGTGTTGGCAGCACTCGCGGCACCACGATCTATTCAAGATGAAATTCATCACACCAACCGTCAGAAAACAAAAACACGGGCAGGTTGAAACATAAATGAAACGGGGGGCGAACCATTTCCAGAACGTTTCCCCCCAAAGCCTCCAGCCCCACGAATGAAGACGGTGGACTGGTTCTCGAAGATGAGCTCGCCAGTCCTTTTATCGCGTGTCTCGATGATGGAGGTGACGGCGGCAGCCTTTCCTTTATCGAGGACCTCTAAGATTCTGCAGTAAAATCCAAAGAGTCAGCAGTCGTCAAATGGCGTTCTGATTACAGCAAAATCGACTTGCCTGGCTTCGTTGACCAGCTCTCCAGAGGTTGGGATCGGAGCCTTGATGTTCAAGTACTGTTCTCCATGTAGAAGTTTGGCCTGTTTGGGAAGGGACAGACTTCAGTCTTCGACTGGAACGATGGAGAGGAGAAACGCACTGGGTTGTAGTTGGGCAACCAGTCAAGAGGAATGGCTCCACTGCAAGGGAACTGGGGAATGACGCCAAACGTTGGTAACGCCGAGAACTCGTCGTCTCCCTCGAAAGTCCACTTGAGTTCTTTCTCGGTGGCTCCGATTCCGAGGTTGTAGAGTATCACGTCGCGCTATCACATACATCGCTCAACGATTTTGGAAAAGTGATACATTGGACAGTGACAAACCTCAGTATAAGAATAAGTGACAGGGTCGGACAATTCCTTCTTGGCGTCCCGCACGAGTTGGGAGTCTTCTGCGTCAGCGAAAGCGTTGGGGTCTTTGAAGGAAGGCATTATGGTCACAATGAAGAAAGAAGTTAGAAGAGGCTCCGAGCTTGCGCATTTCTGTGAGATCAGACCAAGGTTCGGCGCACAATCACATGAATGAATAAATACCACCTCTACTCAAGTTGGGGTTGACCGGTACATCTCTTTGATTTATTATTAACTCGGGTTTTCAAGATGTTTTCATATGGCATTATACAGTCCGGATGAATGTGATTATACTATGAGGATTCCAGGATATACAACATAAAAAATAGTATGTAAGATTGTGAAAATATGATAATTTACAGCTTGGCCTTGACGTCACCCTTGTTGCCAAAGTTCTCGACGAGCTGGAAAAAGTGTGTTCAGGGAAAGTACTCAAAACAATATGATAGAAATATTTCACCTGTTGGATAGCTTCTTGTGTCGAGGTAGGATGTGTTGCACGACCATCATCTGGAGAAGGGGTAAGCCATGGAAATTTTGAAGGGATAATCCACGAAAAAAAACATACCGAAGTTCGTGATGTTAGACCATTTTGCGAAGACATCTTCGATAGTATAGGGTTTGTTTGTGGGGAATCCGTATCCTCCTGATCGTTGCCAGCGGGTTTGGGCAGCCCAGCCCCCAGAAATTTCGAACAAGGCGCCAGTTGTTGATTCATTGTCTATTTTTCCAAAGATGTGAGCACGAATATGTAGTTAGATCGTGGATTGGCAAACTACCTTTGCTAGTGAGGTAACCGACGACGGGGGCAATGTAATCAGGCTAGACAGATGTTTGGATACTTCTTTGTATGAACATCGCTAAACCAACATACCTTGAAAGCATCCACCATCTCCTGAGGCCTTCATATATCAGAAGCAATGAGCCAAAATCACCATGGATAGTTTTGAATAAAAATACATACCAGATTGTACTTGTCATAGCAGTGCCGGCGGAGGGAGCGATGACATTGGCAAGAATGTTATATTTCTTACCCTCGATCGCGAGAGTGCGGGTAAGACCGGTGATTCCAGCCTTCGCTGTCGAGTACTATGCACCAAGTTCAGTCGAAAAAATGGAAAGCTCAATAAAGGAGACGTTACGTTTGCTTGGCCGAAGTTACCGTCTGAAACAATATTAGCAAGGGACATTCGAAGATGATCCAAAGAAACATACAAATTCCAACTTGCGAGCAAGTGTTCACGATGCGTCCATATTTCTGCTTCTGGAAGATTGGCCAGACAGCTTTGGCACACTGTTAAAAAAAGTTAGCGAAAGGGATGTACAAGAACAGTGTGTATGAACCTTGTAAGTCCCGCTGTAGATAGCTGTCAGAATCTTTGGACAAAAGACGAAGAAAAAAAAAACGAACCGAAGGTGAACAGCGACGACGATGTCCCATTCTTGTTCAGTCATAGCCTGGAATGACTTGTCGCGAAGAATGCCTGCGTTGGCGATGAGAACGTGGACACCTCCGAACTTCTCTAATGCGACTTGGACGATCTTGTCGGCATCTTCGACTGAGCAGACCGCAGCGGCAGCCTTTCCTCCAGCTGGAACACACACAATTAATTTTATGAATAACAAAAAACATAACAGGAAAGGATCTGACCTTTGATAACTTCTTCGACAACGGCATTGGCGCCTTTCTCGCTGACGTCGTTCACAACAACGTTGGCGCCGAGTCTGCCGTACATATGGGCATAAGCACGTCCAAGACCAGCTCCAGCTCCAGTGATAATAACTGTTTGGCCATCAAAGCGAACTTCAGGCGAGGATTGTTTGTTGGTGGGAAGCTTCTTGGCAGCTTCAAGTTTGCCCTGACGAAATTATTGAATAAGGTATTTTTCAATGGCAAAGCAGTGATACACGTACAACTGAATCAAGGTCGGTCAAAGATTGAGGACTATGTTTAGATTAGCCAAGGAAAGTTAAGAAAGGAAACGGTGAAGCTTACTGATAAGCATTGGTGAAATCAATAACTTCGTCCCATTTCTCTTTGACCTTTTCTGTTCATCAGTAACGACGCCTCTTGTGATACCTCGAAGACTTACAGCAGAGGGGGTGAAGCTTGCATCTGTCTTGAAGATAGCACCGTTGCTTCGTTCCCACCTCACTTCAGCAATGAAACCAGCACCGACTTCAAAGATCTTTCCGGAAGCGTCAGGACCATCGGGATGGCAGAGAGCCGCAACGAAAGGGGCGACATAGGCAGGCTAAGGTACCAATTAATACAGATGAAGACAGTTGTTTTCGGGAAAAGACATACGCTGAGGTTAGCCAACATTTCAGGAGGCATGATTGTTTCAGTCATAGCAGAAGCAGCCATCTATCAAGATTATGATTGAGCACTAGCCAAATTGTTTTGAATCACAACGTACCGGAGCAATGACCGTGGACTTGATGTTGTACTTAGCACCCTCACGGGCAAGTGTTTTTGTGAATGCGACAAGACCCATCTTGGCCGCACTGTAGTTGGCCTGGCCGAAGTTTCCTAAAGGAAGAATATTATAACCAGTGCTCCGAACGCGGGGAATAATCGGGGTAGCGTACCGTAGAGACCAGCTGCGCTGGCAGTGTTGATAACGCGTCCGAATTTTTGCTTGCGGAAGATTGGCCAGGCAGCTTTTGTGCACGAGAAGGCACCCTTAAGGTGAACTTCGGTGATCTGGTCCCACTCCTTATCAGACATGTTCTTGAAGCTAAGGATTCATGAAATGAGCGTTAGATTCCGGAATGAGGACGATGGCTGTTTCACCCTTTATCCCTCAAGATACCGGCGTTGTTGATAAGGATTGTGACTGTTCCGAAGGCGTCGACAGCAGATTTAATAACTGCTGCACCGTCCGACACTGATGAAGAATTGACGACAGCCTTGCCTCCGGCTGGAGTAGATGTATTAGCAGAGAGAAACATCATAGGGTGACATTGGTAGTACCAGCGACGATTTCATCGACGACCTTCTGAGCAGCAGCAGCATTGAAATCATTAACGACAACGTTGGCACCGCGCGATGCAAATAACAGAGAGTATCTATGAACGGGGTAGGTTAGGTGGAGGCAGATCTGAGACCATAGAAGCGAACCGCACGTTTTGCCTAGGCCTCCTCCTGCACCAGTGACGACGACTGTGTGGCCTTTGAATGAAGCAGACATTTTGTTGTTGAGCTTGGAAACCGAGGAAAGATGCGGAGGATGGAGAAGGCGGGGAGAGATTTGTTTATAACCGTACAGGAGACATGTGATAAGCTGCCCCAGCGGACCAGCTCCTCCCGGTTATGATGACGTAATCCGTTACCCCGAGCGACGATCCTGAGTATGTACAAGGCCGCCCTGGCCGTCATCTTACAAGTTTACAACGATACCCTGTTCCATTTCCTGTTGATTCTCGTCCAAGAATTGCGTCTGCGAATAAATATTTTTGAGTGGCTTAATCACCACGCGCAATACATGCTGTACAGATATGAAGGTATCAATACCGGTGGATATTCTGCGTGGTATGGAAGTCTCACTAGGAGAGAAGCGGGGAAAGGAGAAAATTCGTGTAGAAGGAGAGACTGGGATTTGGAAGGTCTCCAGGAGACAAAACATCATGCAATAAATTGCAAAACGAGAAATGTGTTTTCGTTCATCTTCAGCCAATAGAGTGAAAATGAACAAAAGTTTAATTGGAGATATACTGATACAGTAGGACGAGAGAAAAGGGAAAGAAGGAGTGAGGGAGTGATCGAGGGCGGGCGGGCGTGATTCGTGGCGTTGTGGCCCACATTTGGCATGGGTCTGTAAAGACGGCGTGCGATGGCATTAGAATGTCGGGTTGTGAGGTCGGTGAGTCTAGGAGGGTGCCTGGAACCGAGTATGGGAATGGCGATGGCGATAGCAAAATAAAAAGCAAATGAGAGAGACCAGACATGTACAAATGTCTGGTGGGGTGAAATCAAACGAAAGAAATATGGTTCAATCGAATATGGTGAAAGATTTCGACATACAGATGAAGAAAACAAATTGCAAACCCAAGATCAAAGGAAGGAATGGAAAACATAAAAAGACAACTATACAGATGCGAGCGAGCTTATTCTTCCATTGATTCGGAAATAGCGTCGGATTCGTGGAGGTGAGTTTTAGCCCACTCGATAGCAAAGACAGAGGCTTTCAGGAATTTCTTGTTCGCGTATTTTTTGCAAACATATTGTCGATGGAAGTTGTCTTCTGTTAATTTTTCCACCAGGAGTTGATGTCCAGGAAGAAGCTGTTCCTCTGTGAAACCAGAATGGAAAACAAAAGCCTCATTCTACGAAATGGGATGTAAGTCACATGATAAAAAGCTGGGATATAAAATGTTGAGCATACCCAGTCTCCTCCCAACATCCGTCGCGCACAATACATTCCTACAGCTGCAACGATGCTCGGTTTTACCCTTAGGAATCGGTGGTCAAGGAGCGTCACTTCCGTCAGGAATTTGCTGAGTGTCCTCGTCTGAATGTCATAATCATCCGCCTTGCTGATCTTCCGCATCCAGCTGTAGGGCGAACAGTAGTGCGATATGTGGAATTCGAGGGTCTGGAGCATTATCCTTTCTCCTTTGAGAATTTCTTCTTTGTTGTACCCGTTCTCGGTCATGAATACGAATTCGTCAACGGAAGGTGCCATGACTTCTTCATATTTGGAAGCGATGAACATAGCCGTTACACCGACAAGCTGAAGTTTATGCAAGGAGACCACCCGTTTCGTAAGGAATCGATCAACAATGTTTACTGCGATCCACAGGGTTTCGGGGAGCATGTGATACCGTAGGTGAACCTGCAAGAGCCAGTCAACCAAAGTTTGTCGCATGCCCCAGGAGATTTCATTTTGGCCGTCCATATAATTAGGATTCGGCATCATTTCATCCTTAAAGAAGCTTGTGAGTAGGAAGCCATTTCAAAGAAAATAAGACATACTTCAAGCTCACACATATATTCGAAAATATCTTCTGCATATTCCGAAACCATCGTTGTATCGAACATGTCGACTTCGTCATGGAACGTCTCCTGGATATCCTGCACTTCCTTCCGATAACGGTTCGCCCGCTCAGTCGAAAATTCAGGCCATATACGAGGAGGTTTTGTTTCCTGTGGTCGTAAAGAGGTCGTCTCTTCTTCAACTTCTTCTTCTTCGTCTAACTCCGGCTCACTGTCGACATTAATCATAGCCTCCACCTCTCTTTCATTTACTAAAAGTTCGTCATCTTCGTAATCTTGGGCAGCATCTTCGATCTCCATCTCGCTGAGAAGTTCCTCCTTGACTTCAACCTCTTCCTCTGGGATCTGTTGGGACACAACAATCTTCGAGGAGCGTTTGGGAGGCGCGAGAACGCGAGAGCGAGAGGGGACGATACGTGCATTGACCGTGTTCGTCACTGGAGGGGCGACCTGTACTCGTGTAGGACCTAGTGGCACCCGCTGTGCTAAGGTGGTTGAATTTGAGCGACCTCGTTTCAGACCTGTTTCTTCCTTTTCCTTCCCTAAGACTGATTTGGATATCGTAGCATCCTACGATTGCAGAGTTGGTCAATGGCTGGAGTGGCGTGCATAAAGGGAAGACTACCTTTCGGTTCACAGCTGCAGTGGTGACTTCGCTCAGCGCTTGTCGGGTAGCCGTGGTTTTGAGCCCATCGGCCTTTGCTGCAGTGAATCGAAAAGGGCCTTGTGGGGCACTGTTGGAAGGTTGTCGGACGTGTTTACTCATCGCGTTCTCGTCCTTGACGCGTTGGGCAAGAGTCCTGCGTTGTGGTAGCTTAAAGAAGGGGATGTTAGTGTTAGATGGACTCAGGAGAAAGAAAAGGAGAAGGCCTACGCGGGCATGGTTGGTGGCCATCTTATGAATGGGTTGAAATGAAGGGGGGTTGAAGAAAGGATACAAGGTTAGTGGCCGCTGTAGATAATGGTTGCAGGATGGCCGAAAGAAAAAAGCGGCGAGAATTGTTGTTGGGAAAGGAAAAGGGAAGAAAGGATTCGAACCAAGTCTGATGGTCAAGTCGAAGACAAGTGTCAGCCTCAAACCGAATCCGAGAAACTCAAGTTCAACCACCTTTCCTCCCAGAACGATCACGTGCACGTCACAACAACGCCTACCAAATAACGCGTCCATCGACGCGCCGACATTTTATTTCTCATGTCATATTATCTAATCCACAATAAACATACAGATAGTCTGATAGACGTCATTTGAATTTCGGTTTCTGTATTCTATTCAGTCTATTTGATACTCCCAAATCGTTTAAACTTCTCTCGTTCTTTCCAGCTGAGACCCGAAGCAGGCAAGCTGGGATCCACTGCTTCCGAAGGCTTCATCCCCAGACCTGTACGATTCTGGCTGGTCTTGACCACCAGGGGCTCAACAAGCGCGGTCCGTCCATCTAACGCGTCTTCCTTTGTTCCCAAAGAGCTCCCCGGTTCCCACCCTTGTTGCATGAGCAACCGATGCCCAATATTACTGGACGGTAGTGGTGCAGGTGGTTGAGAGACAACGGGTTCCGGTGTGTGCTTTCCCGAAGCAGGCGCCGTCGACGGAGCCTTTGGAACGATAACTGGCGGCATACCAGGAGACTCGGGTCGAGAGGATGGGTGTAAAAGCCGCCGTCGTGCGGCCCGATCAACATACTCGTTTGTTTTTGAAGCTGCCACAGTTGGCGTCGAACCATGTTGCGAACTGTCATGGCGCGTCAGAAGACTGCGCTTTAGCATAGAAAGAGCTTTTTTCGGGTCTTTCTCTGCGTTTGTCGACCCAGTCGGCGATGCCGAACTTCCCTCCGAATCTATTCCAGCAACGTCTCTCGTTCGTTTCACGGACGTTTTCTTGGGCAACGGAAATAGAGGTATTTCTTCTGGTCCTGTCACAGAGCATTCGAGGCATGGTCTCTGATCGTCGTGGATGTGTACTTCAAATGTGGTGCTTCCCAACGTCAATTGGTCGAAGTGTCGTAATCGCCGAGGTATGCTTGCAGTCCGCGACAGTGATAAGCGGGATCCAATGCTTTTCAGGTCAGGATTAACGGGTCCAGGAAGCAGAAAGGTGCCGTGCATAGAACCCATATCAACAATGTCCCATTCTTTTCGTGCACCGTCCCAGAAAAGTGTGGCATGGACCTTGGAGACTTGCATTTCTTTCAAACGAATTCGAGGGATGGTAGAGCCTTCGACCTGCACATCTCGTCCAAGTTGAACTTCCGGGTAAGAGTCGATCACAGCCACTTTCTTCTGCTTGGAGAGAATAGAGGAACGTAGGACCACAAGGCGGAATATGGGTTGTCCAGCCCTTAAAGTTTGGGTAAATTTAGAGGAGGTTTCTGTGTCTTGGTCCAGGTCATCGTCCCCAGGCCATTCGTATTCTGGGGCGTATCTCTGTTGAAGTGGTTCTTGATCCTCTTGAAGTATCTGGCCTTCTTCTAGGGATTCCATGAGATTACACTCGAATGTTGGTGCCAATTAAAGCTCTACGGGTCAGAGATTGTCACGCTGGAAGGACTGGTATGAGAACGATGACCTTTACCTCAGCTTTATGTTTGAGAGCAACATAGGCAAACGAGCTCGACGTTACAATGGAAGAGAAAGCGACGTCCTGGCTTTCTTACTAACGATATGTAAGAGGAACAGAGAGTTTAGCAGAGGCGTGCGACCCTACTCACCTTCGGGATTAGCCGACCCCTTTTGAGCACATCTGATCAACGTTCACATGTTGAATCTAAACCATACTCTATCTGAACGATTCTTGTTGACACTAGGATCTTTGTACATCCAAAGAGGCTCTTTTAATCATGGAAGACTTTACTGAGGTTCAATTACCCAGTGTTTTTAACAACATCCTTTCAATTTATGCCAGTTATAATATTCCAGGAACACTCCAAGCAGCTTCTGAACAGCGAGTGGTTGGTCAAGGTTGATTCAGTCAAAGCAACTCCATATCTGTTGGTGAGACCCTCTGATTCTGCTTCTCTGTAGACCCTGTTGATCCTTGCTTCTTACATAGAAATACTGCCTCTCTTTGGCGGATCTTTCTTGCTGTGTTTTATTTACCGACACCAAATCTGTTTGGGTTGAAGGTACATTTCATCCAACAGTAACAGGATAAACACCTCAAATTTCTCCATCTTTAGTTTTGAATAGCAAGTCACTGGCTCGAAGATGGCGCGCACTTAACACCTTGTCACCCCTGCCACATGAACAAACAGGAGATGAAGATACCTGGCGAGAACAGATTCTCGAGTTACTTTCTAATGCCCACACGATGGGAGGAATGCTTGATCTGTCCTTTGAAATCGTTGACTCCCACTATTCTGTAAGAACAATCATACGAGAACACTGTGGTTTAACTAAGTACTTGAATAGGACATGGCTTTCGAAATCGAGTGTCAGGCGTTCAAATGGAGATGGGAAACTTGTTTCATAGGGCATCAACGGTCGTCTGAAATCATATCCAAACACCTTATCTTTCCTCTTATCAGCTTCAGTCACCTGGCTTCTTCGTCTGCCGAAGCTGTGGGCGAACTCACAGATGCCGATCTCGAAAAGGTCTTGTCATGAATTTTATTGATATTCTTGCCAGAAGCTAACGATACGTGCAGTCAGTTGACAAACTTGCCCGGACAGCGAGACGCACAGTTGACAATCATATAAAGAATGCTATATCGAAGCCGCGTCTTGCAACTTCCATCAGGCGAATGACGGCGATGTTTAACTTTGTTCCTGACCTAAGTTTGTTGAATTAAAGCTTTTCACGTATCTGTACTGACTATCATTCTTAGAACCTGTAGTATCCGTGGCAGAAACGCCTTTGCTCGAGGTACCAAAACCTGACAGGCATCCGATACCCTCAACTTCTTCCAAGCATTCCTCCAAGCAGGAGCGTGGTCATACTCCAGCAAGTTGGTTTTGTTTTTTTCCGCACCATTTTATTGACGCGCAATTGGTTAAGCCCCCTAAGAGGGAGGTGTATAGGTCTAGTCCCGTGAAATCGTCCCAAAAACGAGAAAAGAATGCCGAACCAGAACCAGAACCAGAAAAGTCTTTGCCTGCTGACGATTCTCAAACGGAATCCGAGTCTGAAGATGAAGCACCAAACTCCAAAAACGACACGAAACCAATTGTTTCTGAAGTGCCGCCTCCCAGCGTTCCAGGACCATCCAGGTCAGGAAATATGTCCAGGGACCAGACTTCTCTTCCTCCCAGTGAGATACAAAAAAGACAATCACCTGCTGATTCTCCTCCTCCTCGACCCATCAAAAAGCCAAAGCCTCAGGCCTCCTCAGATGGATCGGACTCTGACAACGATAAGAAAACATCAAGGAGTAATTCAACAGCCCCCCGCCAGCCCGCTGCCAGAGGAACTCGCCAACCCATAAAACGGGGAGGCAAACGATTCTGAGCCTTCCGAGCCTTCCCTTCGGATGGCCGAGTTCGGCCCATTTGACTCGCGACGTTCAAACATCAAAGCTTGCATTATTACAACATTCTTATTCAAGGACATCACCGATCTCTCTGTTAGATATACATTATTGGATTGATAATCGTTCCTCGGGGCGATTCAGCGACCAACTCTGCGCGCGAATTCGGCACCCCTACACTCATCGCACGGTTTATGGAACATGTTCCGGATGCGTCGTTCGTCTTCCGCGACCTGTATTTTCGGAGTGTTAATGGATGCTATTCATCCAAGCGCTCGAACTCACCTTGGGGCATGGGCAGTTTATGGCCTTATGTGTGTGCTTCGAACTCAAGGCACAATTCTCCGAATTGCAGTCGATCCTTTCGCCGTTATAGTATATCTTGACAAAGTGCTTGATAAAACAGAACAGAATGAGATTGGTCTGCCTTCGACGGTAGAAAAGGTTAAACGCACATGGCAACCTCGATACCAGTCTCCGACTCTGTATTGAAAGAAGTCAAGTGAGTGCGTTGTGATAAGATCTGAAAGTGACGCGAGGATTACACTTCGTCTTTGCACATATCGACGCGGGTACACAATATAAGACTAGGACAGTGATGGAATGACTGAAGATGGGAAGGGATGAACCACAATCTGGAGAACCCAGGTCCATAATATACGATTTTTGGACAGTGACGATGAAGGAGTCAAACTTAGTGACTTGCATATCACGCGACTTGGCATCGGGGTGGATTAGATCTTGGGCCTTACTTTCTTTAAGTAGCGTTATCAATGTCATCTTACGGATCTATAAAACAACGCTGGATATACAAAAGCTGCGTCCCAGGGACCACTCCACCCCTCAGGATGTCCCGTCGCGTCCCAAAAAAGACAGAATCTTAACGACGTCCACGGAAAATTATCCCATCCGAAAGGAATCAACCACTGAGTGACTTCTTTAACCTATCTGATATGCTTCAAAACACGGCGATTAGCTTGCTTGGATCGTTCTTGCCATGTATGTCACTTGGATCAAATTGACAGATACGGAGACGACATACACTTGTAGATACACACCTGCCTAGCTGGGCGAACAATGGTTTGCGATAACATTTGAAGCAGTTGTTAGTCACGACATGTCGATTGCCGCCACCACACCGCCATTTTGATAACGACTTCTTGAACAACTACCCCCGGACCAACGTTGTGGATTTTTTGCGAAAAAGAGTCGGTCACCTGCTAAGAAGGAGTATCTCTGAGCGAGCTTAATTTATGGATTGCTCTATGAGAGCATACAGAACTTGTTTATATTTCTTGAAGATTGTATCCGAGCAACGGAGAATACAAGTAACTGTCAATTATTTACCAAAATTGAACACCGATAAATAAGGACGTCGATAGAGCACTTCTCTTGCAGCGAGGAGATTCTATCTGTGACTGAATGAGCATTCAATTGTTACAGAAGATAGGTAACGGACATACATTCGTTCAAGGTCACTCCTCCAAAGGTGGAGCCATAGATACCTAATATACGGATTGCAGGGAAACGCATCCGAGAAGGAAACCATGTGAGATGAAGATGGCAAGGTTATGATACTTGACCATGACAGAACAGAGAAAAGAGGCTTCAGCTAAGTATCCCTGTGAGAAAGAAACCAGATTGCCTCAAACTGGAAAGGGATATCAAATCAAGTTATCTTCCAAGGCTATAGTAGTCTCTCGACGAAGAGTGAATATCCCCGGACCTCCACAACACGGAGGCAAAGAAGCACTTTGACGCCGGAGTAGCGATGCGGGGAAGGTTTCGAACGTTGTCAAATACCATCTCGGACCCAGAAGGTGTGAAAGTGGATCAGTTTGTCGTCTAATACATGCGACTGTCGTTTGAGCGAGTACTGATGCCACGGGGTACAATCAGATGATACATCTCATCGCGAAACGAGTCGAACCCATAGGAAAGGATTGCAGGGATGGCGTCAGACCACATTGAACGTTCAATCAATGGCAGGAAAGGAAGACGCCACAAGAGTAAGTAAGCCCGGACGGAAAGAGTATGTCTTGATGAAATTGAGGACGTGGTATCCCAGGAGATGTTGAGAAACGAGAAATCGACGCCTTCAAGTCGACATCCTGAGCGTAGGTTCGGCTTTTATGGTCCGTGGGAGGCAAGTCAGACCTCATGGCGGTTCTGACAACCTTCAGAGACGGACAGATATCGCCTGAGAGTAATAGACGAGCTGCATGACTGCACAAATGGGTTGGAAGGTCGTAAGCCAGAAAATAACCATATCAATGTTCGTCATTGGTGAAAGAGAAAGAAGGTGACCCTAGCTTGTGACATGTGACATTTTGCGTGACTTCGAAACACCTGCTTGATTGGGCAATATTCGTCGGAAATAAATATCTTCGTCTCTTGCTTCTCTTCTAATGGCCGCATCATCACAGGAAAGTCTCGACATCCTCGAGGTAAGCTAAAGATTCTGCTGAAGGAATACACCTTGAGCTCATATTGGCAACAGTCAGCGCTTGACCAAGCGTTTTCCGCTCCTCCCCGACCCCCACCAAAAGAAGTTGCTCAGGAGTCAACTTCCGTCCCGTCTGAGGACCCGGCAGAGAGTTCTTTGGCTGAATCAGTCCAAGAAGTCGTCCTCTCCGAATCTGTTGCATCTGATGATACCTGGAAAGCAGAATACGAGGCACAGGTCCAATCCTGGCGCGCTCGATCAGCCGAGGAACGCGAAAAGGCCGAAAAGGAACGCCTGAAGTGGGAAGGCATTCGGGCAATCGAAAGGGAGGAGGCAGCGAAGAGGAAGGCCGCTGGAATTGTTGACATTGTACCAGAACCTTCTCCTGTTCACCACGAAGAAGAACATTGGGAGAACGTCAAAGCGTCGAGCGAGAGCAGCATGGCAGAATCCATGTCATCAAAAACAGAAAGCCTTCCTTCAGAAGTCAAAGTCGATTCCCAAGAGGTAGGGAACCCTTTCATTGAATTATTAGTCCTTTCTCTGAAAACGACTATTTAGGCACCCTCTGGATCCGCTGAAGCACTACCCAGGACACATTCACATCAAGATACTTTGACCGACGAGTCGCAAAAGTGGGAGGATGTCCCTTCAGTCACTTCATCTTTCCCATCATTGTCTTTCCCTGAGCACACGGATACACCTTCCCCTCCTCATCCACAGTCGAAATCTCAACCTGCGGTTGTTACAGCTTCACAGGCAATTTTCGATCCATCTCTTTCCACAAGGACACGGATAACGGCAGTGATCGCGTCGCTGTCAGTCAATTTGTTTTTGCCCTTCGTTAATGGCGTCATGCTCGGCTTTGGAGAAATCTTTGCGAAGAATGTTGTGATGCAATGGTTTGGATGGAAACCGTCAGGGCCCGCATCGAGTGTCACCAATGTTGGGATTAGATCAAGCCCACGAGAAGAACGCCAAAAGAGAGCTTTATGGTGAACGGACAATGTCATGGATGTAGATATAACGTGGTCATGATACTCATATGTGCATGGTGGACAGGTTGAGAAGGAATATATTAATTGTGTCCAAAATATAGTGATTAAGAGCCCCCTCCGCTCAATATTATAACGGTTCCATACTTTATAGTTTTGTGTTCTTCGGGATTCCACGAATCGCCTGGCGAACACCAAGATCTCCCAACACATCCTCAGCTGCAAAAGCAAATTGGTCAGATATATTGTCAGTTGAAAACACAAGATGCATACCTCCTCCAAGAATGCTAGAACAGTACGTTCAGTAAGGGCAAAGAATAAATACAGTAGAGACAAAACTCACGCGTCGAAAGGCACAGTTCGGTGATAATGTTCAATGTGCTCGCCCATTCCTATGGTCTCAAGTCAGTCATTGGTTCATTCAGATTAAGAAAACCCAACGTACCAGTCCTGGTGATTCCACGACCTCCAAAGATTTGGACAGCGTCGGCTGCAGTTTCCTGTGCAGACCGGGTGGCCTGCATTTTCAGGATACCAATGGGACTAAAGGAATCCGATAAGTCATATAGTGTTGGGTCTGACAAGAGTCGAGATACAACTCACCCCGCCAATTTGGAAGCTTGTTGCTTGTACGACTGAAAGTTCCATGAGCCACGATAGAGTCAAAAAACAATTTAAGCACACACCATATTGTTCATCTGATATGTAATGTTCTCAAGCCAATTCTGTACACATTCAACTCGGGCAATCATAGCAGCGATCTTGCTTCGGATAACTGCTTGGGAGTGCAGTGGCTTTCCGAAGGCCTTCCTCTGCGATGTCCACCTAGAATATGGTTTAGAATCTAGGAAATGAAGAAATAGGGAAATCTCACTTAAGGCATTCTTCGATGATCAAACGCTGCGACCTAACGGACGAGCACACCATGACCCATCGTTCGTGATTGAAGTTGCTGTAGGTGTGTGTTAGCCAAGCACTAAAGGGACGAAACAACTGATTCACCTCAGCATGACGAAGATTCCTCCACCTTCGGGGCCGAGTGTGTTCTCAACGGGCACCTTCACGTTGTCGAAAGTAATAAACGCTGTACCGGCTGTTGGAGACTAGAAAAAATAAATGAATCAGCTTGATTGAAAAAGAGAATCAACCGCCGAAATGTTTACGAACATAGCTGGTCTTGATTGCCTTTGTCTCCACACCCTCGCCGCGTTCAACGAGAATGACAGTGAAGCCATCCTAAAAATGGTCAGCAAGAAACTGCGAAATACAACAAAGAAATCTACCTCTGTCTTGCAACCAACAGTGAAGCTACAGAAATGTTATCAGTGAACCAAGAGCTGAATTGTGGCAGACATACTAGTGGGCGAATCTAAAAAAGATTTTGTTCAGCACAAGCAGACTGTAATCGTTTGTATCACTTACGTTCCGTTGGTAATCCATTTTTTGGTACCATTGATGATCCAGTGCTTTCCATCCTCTGTCTTGGTGGCAGTTGTTCGCAGACCAGCGACATCACTTCCGGCAAATGCCTCAGAGATGGCCAAGCAAATAAGTTTCTGTCCAGACAAGACATCGGGAATGACTTTGGCTTTAATGGCAGGGCTACCAAAGTTCAAGACGGGAGGCAATCCAATGACGGAACCAGCCATTAAACCTTATAAAATGTAAACGACGTGCAAAGGAAAGGACAGTTATTTGTTTCTCTTACCATCTCCGTAGCCTCGCTTGCCGCAACGAGCAAACTCTTGGGTAATGATCATCTGCAAGCGCAAAGAAATGTGTCAATCTTCTGTTCTTTTTCCTTACAGTCACAACATGCCTCGTGGAAATAGTCGAACTGTGAGATGTTTTGTGAGTTTGTGCATAGAAATGATCAAAAGGAATACAGAACGAACTTCTTCAGGTTTGACAATTCCACCCATAAGTTCAAGACCCTTCAAATGTTTTCCAGGGCCCATACGCATGGCATGCAAGTTAAGTTTGCTGAAATTCCACGGTAAGGCACTTAAAATCGAGGACAGAAATGGGTTTCCTTACGCCATGGCCTCGAGGACATGCTTGCTAGGAGGCTTTCCATCCTCTTCGTGGAGCTAAGGCCGAAATGAGGAACTGCTTAATCAGTGCAGACAAAAGGGACGCGTACAGCAGCATCGGGAGCGACCACTTCGTCGATGAATTTTCGGACAGCCTTTTGGAATTGGCGATGGTTCTAATAATTTAAAGTGGGTTAATAACAGACAAAAATATAAGATGGGACACACTCACTTCTGTGTAGTAGGCTGATTTGAATCCGTCGGCCAACCAAGTAGGCTCAGCGTAAGGGACTGGGCTCAATTCTCCGACGACACGGCCTTGGATGACGCTCTGTTCACCCTCGATGATGCCGATTTGCAAACGAGCGAACTGAGGCTTGAGGATGACTTCGTGTCTGTGAAGACCGTAGAAGGCCTCAGTTGCATCCTGTCCGGCTGAAAATGATTTGTCTCAGTGACCTGTATTCTCCTATGTATTCGAGGAAAGGCACGTACCAACTTCAGGATCAATTAGGACAGAGGCACCTCCAGGATGCATGTTCTTGAACTTGGTCAAGTCGTAAACCTTTGCATCGATAATGACCCACTGTACAAAGTCTGTCAGTTGTCGTTGGAGAAGGAGGGACGAGGAAGATACATACAAGATCATTTTCGGTGTTGTGCTAGAGATAACTTCGTCAGGGACCGGGTCGTGCAATGACGAGGGTCACAGAATTTGACGAACCTTTGCAACTTCATCACGAGAGAAGGTTTTAGTGGCCATTGTGAAGAAGTATGGGGTGCTGGAGAAAAGGGAGGTGGGGCAGGAAGACAGTAAATAAACGGGACTCTTCACGGCATGTGATTTTGCGAGTCTAGATAATATTTGAGACAGGACGCGGACGGCAGCAATTTCGGAATCGGGCCCGCCAATCACAGCAACCGAATCTGGCCACAGAATACCCCTTCCAACCAAAGTCTAATACACGTGGACCCTTTCTGCGTTGCCTGCAATCTGTCTTTTTCGTGAAAACACAAGCTTGGTCGATTTAGTCCACCACAGTCGAGACCATTCAGTCAAATTCTATATTTCTTCTATAGACCCTTCCCCAACCCTTCCCCGCTTTTTATTGCCTATCATACAATGATATTGGGAGGGAATACGGGGACATTGACGTCCGAGCGTTGAACGTTTACTTACATAGACCGACAACGTCATGGCCCAGGCTCCCAATCAACTAAAATCATGGCTAGCGTCCCACACATGTTGAACATGAACGCTAAGCCCCAAAAAGTTATGTAGATCGATCTTGAAGATCTCCGTGCATTGTTTGTCTTCACAATAATAGACCATCAGCTGAACATACATGGACCTACAAACTATTTTTAGCTTGGCGAAATAGCCAGAAATCCCGAGGTTGGACACATTTTCCTAATGTTATAAGGTCTTTCGATGCAAGGCGCGAGGCAACATAGGCTCAATTTGTTGACGGTGGGAGGATCCACGGACACGCGTTGATATGCCCGACAAAAGCAAACTCGATGCATTCAAGTTTCCAATGGTTTTCTACTTGTAGAACAAGGGTCATATGGAAGTACATAAGCAGATACTGCGCAGCGGTAGTTTGAAAATGGTGGTAAGAGAAATGGAGATATACCAGTGGTTACTGCGATCTACGCCATCCGGTTCGATCATATATAAACGGTGCTTCAGCCTGCTGCACCTCGACAAGCAAGGACACGAGAATTCCAGCGCATAGCGATGAGCATCCCTTGCTACACAGAAACAAGGGATCATGGATAGCAACGGTGACGGATAGTAAATGAAAGCTGTAGATCTGAAAAGGAGAAAGGAATAGATAAATATCACGCTTGCCCAACGACAAGAGTGGGTATGGGGTATGTTGGGTAGGGATGAAGAATTCTGAGAATCTCATCAGAAGTTTGACCAAGACATGACCTGGTCACGGTCAGGGCCAGTAGCCTCGATGTTGACGACAACACCTAGACTTGATGTCCTCATAGGTCGTTCGGCTCGAAGCCCTTTGACAGGCTTCATAAAGCACCACGCAGGTACTACACCGAGTTCCACACCGGGTTCGCCTGGGGGTGGCGGTTTGGCGAAGAGGGATTTTGCGGATTGGATGAATGACGAATCTTCGCGTCCAACAACGCACCATCCATCGTCGAAGGATTGGACTAGCGTAAGTTGCTCTCCAAGACGAACGAGAATTTCGTCGGGAAGGACGGGATCAAACATCTGGCGGACTTTGCGGGTCGTGCCAGAGGAGATGGAGCTGAAGGACGACGTGGTCGACATGACAGAGAACCTGTTGGTCATACTCACCCATGACTTGCGGATATAGGAAGGTGAGTCTGGGTCTAATTGGGGTTTGAACGAGAAAGCAGGGTTGACCGACAGCGTTGGCTTAGTGGCAGAAAAGGCGGTAGGGATTAATCCAGTCCGGCGGTGGTAATTGAGGATTTCTTCTCGTGTAGAGGGCATTGCCTGAGGATCCAGGGCTCTATCTGGGAAGCTAATGGAAGGTACATCCATGTCGTCCGCGGATGTGTGCGAACCCGCGCGTCTAAAGTCCGACAATTGGTTGAAGTTGGAGAAGGTTACATTAAATTATTGGAAATGGTGCAATGGAGGTGGATTTGTACTGACTGCAAGGACCCCTTTTCACTACGAATGCCGTCTTCCCGAACGAGACCTTTCACCGAAAGAAAGGCTGCATCTGTTCTCTCCTTTCGTTTGGCTGATTGCCGTTTGCGATAGGAACGCAGGCCTAGCCAAAGAGCGACTCCAAGGAGAAGTACGACGGCGACGATAAGGCCTGCGAGGTAGGCAGGGTTTGAAAGTGCAGGTGCATTTCCGGCTGCGCTGGCGTCTGAGTTAATGGCGGGCATGGTGGACCAAGGAGGGGGATGGATCGAATGTTTTCAAAAGAGTGAGCGACCTTTGGCTTGACGTTGAAAAAGAATGTCGGGGGACGTAAAGTCGTAGACGTATGTCGAAAAAGACAGAAGGAAAAGGAGGAGATATTCACAACCTTCGAAAGAGAAGGAAGGAAACGTATTTGACAGTACCAATACGCGGTGGTCTGGAAGAGAGTGATAATTTGGAACAAATCTGGGTTGACGACCGCTGCAACATAATTTCCATAATCGGCATCTTGGCATCCCAACGATCAAAAGTCCTAAAAATAGAACAACTCTCACACTCCCCCTTGCTTCAGCGCTTCTCTAACTGACATCGTCGTTTTCTTTCGACCAAGGCTCACCGTGATTTTGATTTCCATGTAAATGTGGCGTGTCTTACAAGGACCTCAGCCTGTATGAAATGTCCAAGGATATCATCATCAAGGGGCGAATTGTTCACGCCAGCAGAATACAACGTCTCAACCTTGAATTCAGTCGGCAACGGCCTTCACATGATGTTCGTCACCCTTAAGTTAGCAAATGCATCGATTGGAACTTTCGAAGCAACGGTATGTCCAACAAAATATCATTGTAGGTAAGAGAACGTTGTTCAGAGTTATGTCGTCCCGGCTCAGTGCAGGAATTCATGTTTGATACTCGCAAGCATATCCTTCGTTGTCTTTTTCGGCTTCCATCCAATGGCTCGCCCTCTATCTGCCCGGCAACGCGAATTTGTTCCTAGACTGCTTCCATTAGGAAAGTATTTCTTCATTTCTTGCTCAGTAAAAGTGAGAGGTTCAGCCTGGTCACTCTTGCCACGCGCAACCATGACCTTGCCAACCTCAGCGCTGACTTCATAGAGAGTGTGCTCTCCATTTTCTCCAAAATAGAATCCGGCCCTTCCATGTTCAAAGTGCACATGTGGCTGCGATTTGCTTGGATGGGTGGGATGAGTGGGACTTCGATGGGGTATAATGTTTTCAATGATGAGAATG
>JAHXRV010005868.1:0-12182 GCA_019904355.1 Psilocybe tampanensis
GATGGACAGGAGCTAAATGATCTGCGAGAAGATAAGGGGATCGCCCCTCCGCATTTGATCCCTCGACATATGCAAGCAGATCGTAAACGTTCATCCCCAGTCGTCCAAGGATGGAAAGAAGGGCGATATTGCGATCCGAGAATAGTAGACTCGTCGTCCAATTCGGGAGGACAGTTGTACTTAGCTGCGGAGAGCGGTCGCTGTGAGCCCCCTCCTGTCATCGCCGCCTCTAATGCGGGTAAATGGTCTCACTGGGTACAAGACTGGGACGAAGACGAACCGGATTGTTTGATAAAAAAGAGCAAAGGGCCTTCGGACCATCCTGAGGAGAATATATTCTACGACCGATCGAAGAGGAGATTCTTGTATTTGACCGATCCCTTGGAAATCCCGGATCGTTACGAGGCTCCTCCCTCCACTTTCGGCTTACCCTTACCAATGTGGTCTTACCTCGAACCCGTCAACAACAAATCGTATCGCAAATGTCCTCCATCAACCTGGGCGTATCCGAACGAGAAACCTGAAAAAGCGGACATTGGTCGAGTGTTCGTACCCCGTCGCACCCCTAGCCCCGCCAGAGACGTCCACGTTTCAGACGAGGAAGATGTCGTTTCTCTCGGAAATGAGGACGATGATGTGGTAGGAGACGTTCACGACCCTGCGAAGACCAATCCCGCGTCGTCTATCTCCAAAGTCATCTCGTCGAAACCTAGAGCTGATGACTCCATTCACACCATCGAGATTCGAACGACCTTTGATCCTGCTGCCGATCTTCTGCCTCGGTCCGAAGACCCTCCACTTCCTCGCAGGAGCGCTTTTCAGGGAGCGGAATCTTCCACTAGATCGCGCGAAACACGGCCTCAATTATCCGAAGCAGACAGACACTACAGGCCGAGCGAAAACACCTTCCGGCACGCGTCCAATACTGACCGTTACTTCCAACGAGGGCGGGAATTAGCTAGGATACGTCCCGATAGCGATAGGCCTCCCAAATATCAACCCTTGCCGGACGAAAGACCCCCCAGGTATCAGGAGAATAACCTCATTCGACGGATCGCCTCGCGGTCTAGGTCTCGTAGCCCCAAACGTCACCACGGCGAGGACGAAGATGATTCATCACAGACTCCAGTTGTCGTCGTTCCCTTGACTAGGGAACGGATGGAGGAGCTCTTTCCTACACCTACTACTCCTCCAGTTAACCGTCTTGCGCCTATGAGGGACCGTACCCCTTTCGTCATTATATGGAATATCCCTAATATATTTCGATGGGACGACATCTTGGATTGGGTTCAGAAGACACTACCCCTTGCTTATGACGCAAGGCTGGACAAACTCATGAGGACCTGCGAAAAGGGCCTTCAAGTCTTCTGGTTGGTCTTCAAGACGTCCAAAGAAGCTGCCACCTTTAGAGGGATAGCGGAAAACAGGGTCACGGATAACGGTCATACGGCGCGATGCGATTTCGTATCGTTTAGGGAATATACTTCTGCTTGCGGTCATTCGCGTGATGTATGGGTGTGGGGACAAGGACATAGTCAAGGCCTATCGGGGTCCGATTTGTTTCCGTCTGCTGTACCAGGATCAACGAGCAGTAGGACTCTTGCCGAGTGTTTAGGTCTGCCGGTCGATGGCCTGTCGCGACGCCAGCGCAGGGGTAACAGAGGGGGAAAGAACAGGAAGCAGAACAAGCCGGATACCTCAACGCCAGATCCTGCCGACAGGGGGGCTTTGTAACGACGGTTTACTCATATCATCGCAGAACCTGGCGGCCCCCTATATTTTTCTCTAATTACTTTGTATTTACTTTCGCGTGATCCGGACCGCGTCTGTGATCACCTGATCTTGTTATGTTTTGTTGTTCAATAGCCTTAGTCTCCTCTAGATATTCTGTGCTAGATACTAGAGGAATGCATTATCTTTCTACTCCCACTCTGTCTGTCTCTCCCTGCGTACTCGAATACGCAGTGCGAGACCCTATGGAAGGATGATTCCCTTCACCCTCGCCGGCTGGCATCCGTTCTCTGCCCCTGCTCAGGATACCAGCCCGTAGCTCGGTCACAGCTAGGAGTGGGATAGCAGCGCCACCTTGGCGATCTTCCCAACTCCCTTCCTCTCAAGTGGAGTCCCCGAACCCGAGGTCGTCACAATGGTGGGGGCACCGCGGACTCCACCGGTGTCAGGAAGGCTCTAGATAGGTGGACTATGCGCTCGAGGAGCTGCTATCCTGTACTATCTCGAGACTTGGAACCCGGTATACCCCGATGGTCGGTCGGATTATTCGGAAGGGGGGACTGCGTTCCTGTATCGATGGATCGGATTCGACATTGGACGATGCGCCTTTACGGCCGCCCGCCCTTCTCGAATCTTGTTTCATTGAGTGGGATGCGTTCCTCGATCCGTCGAATTTCAAATGTATAAAGGAAATCATCCGACATCAAGACAAAAAATTTTACTTCTTTGTGCCTTACTACGGCCATTCATTTTTTCTTTTGTTTAATAATGTTCACCTTGCCCCGATACTCCCTGCTCTCCCTCTATGTTTATGACATGCCCCCCAAGACTCTCGACGATTTGAAAGCTCCAAAGTCGAACATATTTCCCTCAGGACGGACTACCAATAATTCGTTGGCTACCATACTAGAGAACCCCGCTCGTGCTTCCTTGCCTAGCCCCGAAAAGCCTGCGACTAAGCCTCTCCCTACAACTTCCGCCCCCATGACTTCGCCCCCTCAGACGTCCATTCTGCCGGTTCCTCCTATCCTGGACGAGGAATCCTCTCACCAACCCTCTTCGAGTGCTGCTGCGCCTGTCGCGAGCGCTGAATCGATGAGAAGTGAGAGTTCTTCAACTCAGGAGACCGGTGAAACGGCAGAATCCAGTCCGTCATCGAAGAGTCTTGATGATTCTAAGTCGCAAGAAACCGTTAGACCTGAATCCAATCGACCTCTTCCGATCATAGATGAAAACGAGGAGGATAATTGGCGAGAAAGGAACCCTCGAATATTTCGAGGGATATTACACTTCGAGGACGTGACCATTTGCAAGGAGATGATACATGAATCGCTGGCGCGATATCACGAAAACTACGATCCGCTCGTTAGCGCGGATCCCTTGTTCGACTACGGAAGTGTTGAAGGGTCCCTCCCGGGCAGATCGAATGAAGAAACCATGTTACTACGGGATGTTATGCTCCGCCTATACTCTCCGCGAACAGATTGCATGTGGGATAACGTGCCGTCTGCGGTAGACGATTTCGTGAACTATCAGTTCAATATTCAGGACTTAGTGTCCGTTGTATCGACTTCGAAAATGGAAGTCCACTCCTTGCATAAGGAGCGGTTGATCGAAATCGCGCATATAGTCCTTGCTCTGAACCAGGTTCTAGAGAGTTTAGCTTTCTTTTTCTACAAAGGAAAACGCAGTACATTCGACGTTGATCCCGAATACAAACTCACGCGACTAATGGCCGAGCACCATAATCCCAAAGAGATAGTTCTGACTGGACCGATCCTTCAGAAGAGATGTCGATTGGGATACATCCATATAACCCGATTCCTGAATGAGCTCAGATCAACTCTACTTCCGTTCGAGGAAGCTGAATCGGTCGCCTCGTTTAACTCTACGAACCAGTCGGAAAGGGACAACTACGAAACTCTATCGCCTCTGCACTTACTCACGAGACTTGCGAGCCGAGATGACATGCGAGAGGATTTGAGTAAAGACGCTCTTGAAGCCAGAGACGCCTTGATTGCGCGTCATCGACGGAAGAGAAGGGAATTTCTTAAGCACACCCCTTACGCTCATCGTGCTGCCACGACCGCGATAGAGGCTCCTGCTTACGTCCTTGAAGAGCGTCGACGATACTATCATGAATCTAACGAGGAGAACGAGCCTGATTCAGCGAGCCGAGCCCCATACCTACCTCCTCCCGTTCAAAATCCTTCTTTGCTTGAAGATACGACTCCGACGATCGTAAACTACCTAATGCCGCAAACTTCAACGGTACCTCTTGTTACCACAGAGAATCTCACCGCTCGTCATGCGATATCGACTCTTCCTGGAGTAGGTCGTTTACCCTCCTCGAATAACACTGTAATTGGGGGGCCATCGTTGACGACTCGAGGTGTACTGCCGGTTACTGGGGCGCAAATCGTTAATGGAGGGAACGCTCCCGCTACTAAAACGTGGAATACTAATTACACCCCTTCTCTGGGAGCCGAATATTGGCAAAGAGCCGCCAATGCTGCTGCTGCTGCCTCTGCAGCGGGACAATACAATTCGAATCAACCTCCGGGCGCGCCTTCGACAGGAATGCAAGGACAGACTGGGGGGCCTCTGGGACTGACAGGAGGGAATTCAGGGCTGAATCCTCCTCCTGGAGGCCCTAACCCTCCCTATGGAGGACCTAACCCACCTCCGGGAGGACCTAATCCACCTCCTGGCGGACCTAATCCCCCGTACGGCGGGCCAAATCCTCCCCCGGGCGGGCCAAATCCTCCCCCCGGCGGTCCAAACCCTCCCCCTGGCGGGCCTAATCCTCCCTCTGGCGGGCCAAACCCCCCTCCTGGTGGCCCTAATCCTCCCCCTGGTGGCCCTAATCCTCCTCCTGGCGGTCCGAATCCTCCTCCTGGCGGGCCAAACCCTCCTCCGGGCGGACCTAATCCTCCTCCCGGTGGACCGAATCCTCCCCCTGGCGGCGCGAATATCAATGTCCCTTTCATAAACCCTAACGAGTTCGTATGGCAAATGAATCATAAACTCAACCTGTCCAACCTCCCTTCCTGGAATGGAAAGAACGAGACCTTGATCGACTACCTCAGCCAGATGAATGGGTGGGTTACGTTGAGCGATCGAATGAAGATCGATGTCGCTCAAGTCGCAAATCACAACTGGACTGGAGAGGCCAAGATGTGGTGGGATACCTTGACGGTCGATCAACGAGCCTACCTATCTCAGCACTGGGATTATTTGATTCTGGCCATACGGGACCAATTCATGAACGAAACCTGGATAAGGGAACGTATCCAGGAATTCGAAGAAATGAAATTCCGGCAAAAGGGCCATACGGACGAAACTCCTTTACGTTTCATTCAACGCAGAATCCGCTATCACCAATTCCTTTACGCGGACGAGCAAGACGGTCCTGGAACGGTAGCTCGAGTACTGAGGACTCAACCTCCCGAATGGGGAACGTCTCTTAACGAACTTCTCTGTCCTAATCTCTTCATGCTTCAGAATCTGGCCGGTCGAATGGCCAACGTTCTGATCGATCAATTCACACTGGCTGAAAATATTCGTCGCGTCTCGAACTCTAACTCGTCTTTCTCTGGAGGTCGTCCGTCTGGCAGAATGTTTCGCAAGAATCGCCGTCGGTATGTCAATACTGTCGAGGGAGAGGAGGATGACAATTCCTCCGATGGATACGAAACGGAAACCGTGGAAGCTAGAGATGTGAATGCTGTTTCCTCTCGTTCTAACGGATCGACTCGAGTGCGACCCCCGCCGCCTTCTGGCCCCAACCAAATCCCTTTTCCTGAAGGCAAGAAGATTGGTGATCAAGAATTCCCGAGGGATGATTCCGTTGTCAGCGCTCGTTTGCCCAAGGGAACCTGTTTTATCTGTACTAGTCCGAAACATTTTTTCAGGGACTGTCGTCATTATGGGTGATTCAATGCTTTACGGAATGCGCATATTATTGAAGTAGACATAGACCCTGAAGTAGAGAAACAGTTGGAACAGGAGTACATCGATATGGTAGTTGAAACAAGAGCTTCTTCGTCTGCTTATACTTGGGATCATGAGAAAGGCTATGAACGTAGCGTTCACACCGTAACTCGCCTTGCTGATTGCGCCTTAACTCCAAAAACCACGGAGAAGATCGACGACAATAGGAACGTTAGACGAAGACTGAGATTTGAGAAGAAAGGCAAGAAGGTCGCCAGCGCAATGGAAATGACTATTCCGCGACGAGAGAAGCGTAAGAATTATTCGTCGAGGGAACAATCTTTACAATCCCTACCAACAAGACCATATCTGAATGCCAAAGGGAAACCTATCCTCATAGCCAGGAAATATCGGTCACTACCTGAGGGATTGGGCTCTTTAGGTTCGCAGGCATTGCACATAAAAGCATCTGTGCACGATCCAGACAATGCTCCCCTCAAGACACGATTAGATTCGGGAGCTGACATTACTCTAATGTCGGAGGACTACTACAACTCGCTGAAGGACATGCCGGCGATAAAGGAAGGTCTAAGAATGAAATTATATCACCTAACGGGCAACGCCAAAGTCATGGGTTATATACGGACCAATTTATTCGCTACTGCCACGGACGGTACTACAATATCGTTCGAAATGGAGGCTTATGTCGTTAGCGGAATGCGCGTCCCTCTTCTCGTCGGGGAAGATTTCCAGATCACTTACGAATTGGGTCTCAAACGTTACAGCTCAGGGCATTGCGAGGTTTTGGTAGGACGGAACGCGACTCATACCATCGAAGCATCGTCGGCCTTGACAGTCGACCTAGGATTCGAAATCCGACAGGCATTTTCATCTCAGTCTTTCGTGCGCTCCAAGGCGTTACGTCGAGCTCGGGCGAGGATAGCCCAAGCTCGCAACGACAGCCCAGTAGTCGCCGTGGAGGATGTTCTTATCGCTCCAGGATCCGTCAGCAATGTGAAGGTGGCTGCATCATTTGGAGCCCGAACGGATTGGATCGTCGAGAAATTGATTATCGGAACGGACACCACTGACGTGCTGGCGGCTCCGACGACGTGGATTAACTCCATGAAACCTTACATTCCAATAGCGAACCCCAGTTCACGTCCTTGGTACATCCGGATAGGGGATGTAGTAGGTCACTTGTTGAACCCCGAAGATCTCGACAATCCTTCCGAACAGGACTTGCCCAAGTATGTAGCCTCAGCGGAGGCTATACGTACAATCATTGCTGGATCTCTTAAAGAGCAGGATTTGGCGAAGGCTGCCAAGGTACCGATGCCGAACACTGATCAACTGGATGGCGACGAGTCTTGGGGCCCGAAAACAACAGCTCTGCCGGATCCTCCACCTGACGGGAACATTGAGGAAATGGTTAATCTGGGACCCGACATACCACCCGAAATACTACCCCGACTGGCTGAGGTTTTGAGGAGCAACGAAAAGGCCTTTGGAATCAATGGCAGGTTGGGTCAAGTAGACGCCAAAGTTACGATTCCCTTACAGCCAGACACGCGTCCTATCTCTGTTCCCATGTATGGTGCCTCTCCGGCTAAGAGAGAGGTGATCGACAAACAGATTCGCGAATGGTTCGAAGCAGGTGTTATTGAAGATTCTGTTAGTCCGTGGGGCTTCCCCGTCGTGGTCGTCTATCGCAATGGGAAACCTCGTCTGGTGGTTGACTATCGTAAACTCAACGCTAAAACAGTCCCAGACGAATTTCCAATCCCTCGACAAAGCGAAATTATCCAGACATTGTCGGGGGCTCAAGTCATATCCTCATTCGATGCATTAGCCGGGTTCACCCAACTTGAGATCCGAGAGGATGAGAAGGAAAAGACGGCTTTCCGGTGCCATTTGGGACTCTTCCAATTCCGCAGGATGCCTTTTGGGTTACGAAACGGGCCTTCTATTTTTCAGCGCATTATGCAAGGGGTGCTCGCGCCCTTTTTGTGGCTGTTTGCTATGGTGTATATCGACGACATAGTGATCTTCTCTAAGACTTGGGACGACCATCTGGTCCACCTGGATAAAGTCCTTAAAGCAATCGCCCAGGCGGGTATCACCTTATAGCCGAAAAAATGCTTTGTAGGGTACTCTTCGATCTTGCTCTTAGGGCAGAAAGTTTCCAGACTGGGTCTATCAACGCATCAGGAAAAAGTTTTGGCGATACTAGAGTTGGGCCGTCCACGCACCGTCAACGAGCTGCAAAAATTCCTGGGAATGGTGGTGTACTTTTCGCAATATATACCTTTCTATTCTTTCATTGCATCCCCTCTGTTTGCCCTGTTAAGGAAGGGTGCTAAATGGCAGTGGTTGGCGGAACACGAGATCGCATGGCAACAGGCAAAGGACTCCCTCTCTGCTGCCCCCGTCTTGGGACATCCGGTTCAAGGCTCCCCGTATCGTCTTTACACGGATGCCTCGGATTACGCTTTGGGAGCGAGTCTGCAACAAGTCCAGAAAATCACGGTTAGCGACTTGAAAGGGACGTCCGCTTATGAAAAGCTGCACAAAGCGTGGATAGCAGGGGAGCCAGTTCCTTCTCTGGTCACTACTTTGACGAAGGAGGTCAAGGAGAAGGGCGAACCGGATGCTTGGGGCCCTTCCTTCGAAGAGACCGTCGTTCACGTGGAAAGGGTAATCGCTTATTGGAGTCGAACCTTGAAACCTGCGGAGAGAAACTACAGTGCAACTGAACGGGAAGCCTTGGGTGCGAAAGAAGCCTTGGTGAAGTTTCAGCCTTTTATCGAAGGCGAGACGATTATTCTCGTAACTGACCACGCCGCACTGCAATGGGCCCGAGTATATAAAAACGCGAACAGGCGACTTGCGGCGTGGGGGGCAGTGTTTGCCGCGTATCCTGGCCTAAAAATTGTACACAGGGCGGGCAGAGTACATTCAAACGTGGATTCGCTCTCCAGACTGGCGAGAGACACGAGGGACGACATCAATTCCGACCCATTCACTTCGCTTCCAAGAATTCCGCCGCACGACTCTCCTGTTCGCGACGATACTTCCAACATAGTTCAAGACGATGAAAAAAGGGAAATAGCGCAATTAGCAGAAGATAGATCCTCTAACGCTTCGGCCCCAAAAGCGGCGTTTGTGATATCTTGGTGGGAAGATGTAATCGACAAGGAAGCTCTAGCCTTGCGAACCAGAGGTCAGGCAAGAAAGGAACAAGAACTACTCCTCGCTACTAAACCACCTCGAAGCGAGAGCGACTCGGAAAATGAAGCCTCTACGGATCCCAAAGAAATTGAGGATGAGGATCGTCTCTCCATTTCCGATTCTGAATCGGAGCCGTCGAGTGATGAGTTGCCATTCCCGGAAGGAGGACATTGGACCTACCCCGCTGGAACTGAACCTCCCCAGCAATTAGACGAGGATTGGGATTCCAGATCACATTTACTGGTATCGATGAATGAGAAAATGATCGAAGAATTCATCGAGGGATATAAATCCGACCCTTTCTTCAAATCCAAATGTATCAACAAAATTCCTAATCCTAACAAGGTCATAACGCCTTCTCGCTTTCAGAAAGGAGACAACGGACTTATATATTTCCTTGATGCGGACTACAACGCCAGGTTGTGCGTGCCGCGAACAAAAGTCAATCATGTGTTGAAATGGATACATGACTCTCCATTTGAAAGCGCTCATGCTGGAATCAAGCGCTTCACCCTTCGCCTGCAAGAAATCTTCTATTGGCCAACGCTGATAAAAGATGCCGAGAATTTTGGAACTACCTGCGACGTCTGCCAGAAGATCAAGGTTGATCACCGTAAACAGATGGGAGCTCTGAGACCCGCCCACATTCCTTCCAGACCCTTCGAAACTGTATCCTTGGATCTAATAACTGGCCTACCGCCTTCAGGACCGGAGAAATTCATGGCAGTCCTGGTCATCGTTGACAAATTAACCAAGTATGCCACTATTATTCCGACTCATAATGAATTGGACCAAGAAGGCTTTGCTAAGCTGTTCGTCGAGAGAATCGCCAATGTCTACGGTCTACCCCTACGAATAATATCTGACCGAGACCCGCGATGGGCCACCGACTTCTGGTCTTCGGTTGTCAAACGATACGGAAGCGCCCTGGCTTTGTCTTCCTCACATCATCCTCAGACTGATGGCCAGACTGAGATATTGAACAGCACTCTGGAGCAAATGCTAAGAGCTTATGTCGCAAAGGATCGTTCTTCGTGGTCCTCATGGTTAAATGTCCTTGCCTTTGCCTACAATTCGTCGGTCCATTCATCGTCTCTTAAAAGTCCCAATTTCCTCCTGTTCGGATACGAACCGAAAACATCTACATCCGGCATGGTTCCCAACTTGGATCCCAGTGCTCGTCCCTTCCTACCGCAACAAAAAAGCGAAGATTTCATCACGATCCTTGAGTCTCATAGAAAAGCAGCTCGAGACGCCCTGGTATTAGCCCAAGAACGACAAGCCAAAGCATATAATAAACATCGTCGACCGGTGGATGACATCAAACCAGGAGATCTTGTTCTTATTAACCCGCACACTCTTAAACTCGTCGACGTAAAAGGCACTGGAGCTAAGTTGGTACAACGAACCTTGGGTCCATTCGAGGTCATGGAAAAGATCAATCCAGTCGTTTACCGTCTCAGACTTCCGCCCTCATACCCTATGCATCCTATCTTCAATATCAGTCATCTCAGGAAATACCATCCGTCCCCGCCCGAATTTGGAAAACGGGAGCAACTCCCTCAAACTCGCGAATTCGTGGATCCTCAAGAGTATGAAGTGGAAGCGATCTTAGGTCATAGATTAACCAAACGATCTAAAGGTAATAGACGAGAGTACCTTGTCAAATGGAAGGGATATGGCCCGGCTGAAAATCAGTGGATACCTGAGGCGGTGTTACGTAATAGCCCCTTACTTCGTAGGGAATACCTTTCCATGCATGGCCTTTCTTGAACCTTCGGCGTCACTACTCGTTCGAATCGCGCCCCGCCCCGAACATGCTCTCGGAGTTCTAGATGTACCGGAATCATATTCTTTCTTTCACTTTGAATTTATAAAGTACGAGATTTTAATCGATAAATTTGTATTTGTAGTTGTTTGCCCATTGATGGCGTTCTTATCTTTTTCATTTTCTATCCCTTCTCTTTACTTTCACTTCCTACTCTTTTTGCCTGGCTATCGACCTCGCCGGAGCTACGAAGAATAGAGCCAGATTAACAGCTGATAGCGCTAATAGCTGCTGCAGCTTACGTCTGTTTGCTTCTAATTGCCTTACTGAACGGTTTTCGCGCTTGTGAGCTGCGTAACCCGAGGGAAGGATAACTTTTTAACACCCCCCCGTAAACTGCCTCGCTTCACCGCCTTCCCTGATGTCGTCGTTTACACGAGATTCCATTACTCGATACTTCCGTTTTATGACGACGCGTCTACTCAGCATCGCGGGATATTTTTCTCTGCCATCGACCTACGACGCTCTATTATTCCTCCTCCCTCCCTTCGATCAAGTAACGGGACGCTACGTGGAGATTGGTGATCAGATTTGGGAATTTTGGTCTCCGAACTCATCCATTACCGCCTTCTACCCGGGTCTGAGGGATCCCCCAGCTACATTCGGTGGAGAGCTCCCTCCGGAATCCCGTCGAAGTGACGGACACCTAGGACGATTTGACTATACGGTATCTCCACAACATTTCGACGAAGAGAGACCGTGGCTAGGATTCATACGGCGCCAAGCTCCCGATAGTCGAGCCGAGAACGCTCCCTTTCTTTCGGTCTGGTTCCCAACCTCTGCCAATCAAGGAAGATTCAAACCGAAGTTTGTCGCTGCAGTAAAGGATCGTATTGCCGCCTTACAAGACGTTCAGAATCGACTCTCTAGTCTCGAACGGATCAGGCCGCACATATGGAATAATCGGCCCAGGGTCTTGAACGATAATAGCCTGATTCCCTTCCAAACGGACATCATTTTGGATCACGCTGTAGATCGACTCGCCTCCCTCCAACGCGACATGAAGGAATTATCCGCCTGGAACCGTCTAGCTGAATGCTTGCTGCACGAAGATCTCCCTGCCTACAGATCGCCGTCGGGAAACATTCCAGTCGCGGACGACTCTCTAATGGGTGTATGGATAAACGGCTGCGAAGAAGCGGAAGCCAAGTTCCTCCTAAGGAACAGAGTGCCGTGTTTCGTGGTTCACAAGGGAGAAAACGTTGAAGATCGTAGAGGAATCGCGAGCAGGTATATTCGATACTCCAACATGGTCGCTGGCACTACAATTGCGGCTTTGGAGCCGAGAAATAACCTCATCGAGAAAAGATTGAAAGCGGATGGACAGGAGCTAAATGATCTGCGAGAAGATAAGGGGATCGCCCCTCCGCATTTGATCCCTCGACATATGCAAGCAGATCGTAAACGTTCATCCCCAGTCGTCCAAGGATGGAAAGAAGGGCGATATTGCGATCCGAGA
>JAHXRV010005874.1:0-77132 GCA_019904355.1 Psilocybe tampanensis
AAAAACCCGCCGGGAACCCTCACCCGACGGGTTTGCGAGGGGACCCGCCCCCGTGGCCACGGGTACCCGACCCGTCACGTGCGGGTCGGGTTTTTTGGCGGGTCGGGTCGCGGGTGGGTCTTGCGCCGGCCGCGGGTCACCCGTGCCCATCACTAATGAAAGCGCGGGCAATGAAAAAGATGATCAATGATTGCAAGAGTTCCAAATATACGTTCAAAAATGACTGTTCTCTCTCCTTTCGCTCTGCTTTCGCTGTCCTGGGCAACTCCTGGTCGGGTTGACTCGATCCGACTCCGCCGAGCGATCAAGTATCCTTATCGAGCACATTGTCTCGAAACACCACCTTGAATAGATTTTAGAATGTCGTTAAGGATTCCTATGATGGTTTGACGATAATGAAGGAACTTGTTATACACCTTTCAGTTGATCACAGCAACTGAGGCGGGCTTCTCCTTGGCTTCTACTAGTCGGGCTCGTAGCTCTTTACATTCCTGGAGGCTTATCATCTTCAACTCCCCTTCAGGCAGTGATGACGAAAACTTGTGTGCCTCCTCGATTGACTTGGCTGCAAGGTCCATCTGTCCCATCTCGATCAAAGCAATGCTCATCCCAATCCAAGATTGAGCCAAGCCCGATGATGTGGAGGACGCGCATTCCGTGTATCTGTCAATCGCATTGTTGAGGATTTCCACAGCAGTTTGGTAATGCCCCCATCTATTATGTCCGTTCCCCATCTCAAGGAGACTCCGAGCTAGGTCCGCAGTGGAGCCCAGCTGGCCTAGACGCTCGATTGCCAATTTCCCGCACCTGTCCCCTTCTTCAAAATTCCCAAGTTCAAAGTGTGAATCTGACTGCAAATGGTAGCAGAGACCGAGATCATACGGGCTGTCGACCAGCAGCTTGCACGCCTCCTGTAACGCCTCCAGAGAGTCCGGGTATTGACGGGCTTGCAAGAAAGCGCTGCCACGCTCGCGAAAACATCTTCCTACACCGATTTCGTCCGGAACTGATTGATATTCAGCAAAAGCCGCATCGACGAGGGCCTTTTTTTCATTGAACGATTCCGTTGTAATGTATCTGAACTCGTTAAAGATCTCGAGGAGGCAATCTGCAGTGCGCGAGGCCGGTTTGCAACCCGATTCCCCTTTGAAGAGCTCCCTGGCAGACTCAAAAGACACTTTTGCTTCTGGAAAGCGGTCTAAAAGTTCATGTAGGTTCTTCCCCATGGCGAAGAGTGCTTCAGCTTGAAGCAAAGGTTTGTCCGCGCGCTTAGACAACGATACGGCCTTCTCAGCAACCTCGAGGCGAGGGCTCGTCGCAGCACAATGCTTCGCCAAGACGAGTAGAGAGTTCAGGAGAGCATCGAAGTGGCCGTCATTGATATCTTCGATGGACGGAACGAGTAGTACCGCCTGTAAATTCGTCTCCTCGGTTCGAATATTCGCGGCTCGCTCTTTGAACCCGACTTCCCTGATATTATACTTGTTGCTCTCCAGAAAAGCGTGTGCTCGCTCGAGCAGCCTGACGAGAACATCACTGGGGCGACGACGGTCATTGAGGATATAATCGCGAATGACTGGATGGACTGTATATCGATGGAAACGGGATTCCGACTCAGTCTGAGTCTGAACAAGTGCTGCGTCAAGAAGGAGGTCGAGGGCCGGAGAAACGGTGTCCTTGACGTCCTCCAGCCAAAAGGACAACATTGTCGCCCCAGCAGGAAGCATCGACAACCGTGCTAAAAGGTGTATGGACACGTCGCAAAAATCCCCCGTTAATCTGTCGATCGAAACTCGGACGCAGAGATCCAAATTATGATATTGATCTGTTCCCGATCACCTGTATAAGCCAGTACCATGTATGGAACCCTGGCAATACCCTGAAATGGGCCATGCATGCCCACCGGATCCTTGCCTGGCCCGGGTACATGCCAGGATCCATGTATGGGGGCTCTCTGAGGGCGCCGGTGGCGGCACGAGGCTTTGGGACAGCAACAGTGCCAAATAATGCACCGTTGCTGCCCTAAAACCTCTTGCTCGCTGTCTGCGGCGGCGTCGGGGGTCGCTTCTCATCGCACACCATCCAGAATATGCCTAGGGCCATCCCGCAACCCATATCAGGTGTTTGCGCCACGAAAATGGGGCGGGAATAGCTGGATGGGCGCGACCGATTTCGGATGACGTTCTGAAGCAATAATTGATAGAAACTATAATTAGAAAATATGATGTCATTTGTATCCACAGGTTCTAGGCGGGTCTCGGGTCCTGCCGGGTTTGCTGTGTCATCACAATTCGACATCGAGATATTCAACATTTGCTCCTCATCACTCCTGTGCCCCTCACTCCCTCCTTTGTGCTGTTGGGAATAACAATCCAAACAGGCGCTCTTTGAACAAACTGTCTACCAAAGGCCACTCGTCGCCGTGCTCTGGATTGCCCAAGAATTGCCACCTACCATAAACTCCGTTACACCGGTGGGCCACAAAGAGGGTTGCAGAAAAAAAAAAGGGGAAACCCAGGGTAGTGGGAGACCCACACGTATGTTTTGGTTGCTATCGCATTGTTTAATTGTCTGCTGTCTTTTTCCTTTGTTTTTTTAGGAACCAACTGACGACCACATTCCACCCAACCCCCCTTCCTTCTGTGCACCCCCGCCTACCCAGGACTTGTCGGGCACGGCAAGACACTGGGCTAGGATTGTGACATGCACATCGACACACCATCCATCACCCATTCCATACCTCAACTACGGCCTGGTCAAACGAAAAAACCACAGTTTTCTTGCCGTTTCGCTGTTTTGAGGCCAGTCACGGCGCCGAGAGGCTTGCTCTCGATGCTGTTTCTTTCGCTACCAGCCCGGGGATTGAACCGAAGCGGTTCATTCTCTTTTGGCTTCAGGGACCAGTGAGGCACGTTGCGATGTTGAGAGCATATCGCTCTCCGTCGTTTATCTTGCCACCAACATCGAACCTGTGGGTTTGATTTGTGTTTGCGCCATCCCCAGCCTAGGCAAGTTGAGACGTCAAGAGAGAATCTCTCTCCGTCATTTCTCTTGCCAACAACGTTGAGAACAAACATCTGGTTCGTTCTCTGTGGGCTAAACTCTGACGGCGAGTTCGAACTTCGGCTTGACTCTGTCGTTTTGCGGGACAGAACGTCCTGGAATGTCTGGGAGGTGAGTAAAGCATTTTCTTTGGTATTGTGAACGATTGAACTCACGTGGACCTGCCTGTAGATCAACAAAGAGTGAGGGAGGGTGCTGGGTGATGTCGAGTAGGACGCCGGATTGCTTGAGCATGATTTGAGGGGTGAGTACGTCGATGCAACGTCGATGCTGACAATATGACATTCCCAACATACTTACCTACTTCCCAGATCGTCAGACAAGAAGATATGCTGTGAAGTCTGCAAGGACGATTTGCGGTGGGCTGTTGAGTAGGTGTGAGGTGTTTTAGCAGGCCATGGATGTGGACGTGGTCATACGGTTCCCCGAATGTTTTCTCATCTTGGATCGTGATGATGGACAAATACGATGGTGCGATGGCATGACATTGAGAATGGCTGCGAATGGCTGCGGGCTTGCACAATGTCGAGGTGCTGCAGTTGTTACAATTATTTAGAATACATGTATCAAACTTGTTAGACTGAAATTTAATGGTCTTTAAATCGATACCGCTCCAATACAACTGCCAAGAAAGGGTGTTCTATATTTAAAATGAGCCAAGACTACATTAAAAGACCACTGAAAATGTCTAAAATATTTGCACAAGGGTCAAATTTTGTTGTGGAGGCGTGTTATTGTTCCCTAAAATTTAACCTGATCAGTAGGTATCCAAATGGCAAAAGAAAAATGTGAATATAAGCGTTTTTTGGGAGACCAAAAAATGCAGGAACCATATCCAACATTTATATAGAGATTAAGTGTCGTCGTACAGCGTGTTTTGCTTTCCTCAGATATTTTTTTTCTGTTCCCCTCAAACAATGCAGTAGTCGATAGATTCTAACATTAACACCCATGATCCAAAATTTCAACTCCGTTGGTGAAGATTTCGCTGAGATGCAGCCAATAGTCAGGCCCAATACCTTACATACCAACATCCCGAAATCACCACGGTGTCGAGATTACCATCACTTCCAGACCATAGGGAGGCAAATATGGGTTAAATAACGCCACTTCTCACTGATTTAGATTTATCAAGTTAGAAAGACAAAAAAGAATATATTTTCTGTGTACTATACATCATGATTAAGCTATTTGACTGCCACCAACAATGCCAGCGGGTGCTCGTTCTCAACAACGGCGCATACATCGTGCACAGTGATGGCTGAGAACTGCAAACACTAGCCTACTACCCACAGAAAGAAGAACGAACTGAAAGTATTTCATTCTTAACACTGGTGTCAGGAGAAGCGACGGAGAGCGATCCGCTCTCGACGACGCGACTCTTCTTGCCTCGTAGATCCAAAGCCACCGCCAAATGGCAGGGCTATGCAAAATTGTACGAGGGTGGTGTCTGGGCAGTGTGCATAGGCGGCCAAAGCCACACAGAACGACAAAGACGAACAAAGCAAAGTTTGATGTCGATGTCCTGTGGGTGTGAGTTTGGTGTGGGCGGCCAAAGCCACACAAAACGACAGAACAAACTGAAGTTCGGTGCCGACATTGTGCGGTGTGGGCTTGGTGTGGGCGGTCAAAGCCTCACAAAACAACAGAGCTGAACGAAGTTCAAGCTCGCCGTGAGAGAGGTTAACCAACAGAGACGAACCAGATGTTCGATCTCAAAGTTGGTGGGCAAGAAAAACAACGAGAGAAATTCTCTCTCGACGAGTCAACTTGCCATTGCCTGAGGATGGCACAAACAGAGATCGAAGATCTCAATGTTGGAACTTAGCAGCAAGATAACAACTGAGAGCAATGTGCCCTCAACGTCGCAGCTCGCCTCGGTGGCCCCTCGAACCAATGAAGGTGGCAAGTGAAATGACGGAGATTATGCTGCTCTCGACGTCTGAAAGAACGAGAACAACAAGAACGGTTGTTCTTGTTGTTAAATGGCCGTAGCTGAGGCATGACGTAGTGGTGGCACACTGGCAATGGTGCATCGATGGGGATCTCCCCAGTGTCTTGCCGTGCCCGACAAGTCCTGGGTAGGTGGAGGCAAGAGGGGGAGGTTTGGTTTGGGAGGGACCGTGCCCATGGGCAAGTCCTCACTCAAAAGTCCCTAAATATAAACAGAAATTACGGGAAGGATTAATAGAACGCAGTACCTAGAAAAGAAAACATACGTGCGGGTCTCCCACTTCATGGGTCTCCCCTGGTTGTTCTGCACTCCTTTTCGTAGTCCATTGTTGGGTCAAAGAGGTTATTGTGGGCAGTGAGCAATGTTCGTGGGACAGTGAGTCCAAACAGTGATTGTTTGGACCGGCATTCCCAATAGCACGAAGGAGGGAGGAAGGGATGCCATAGAGGTTGGATGAGGGTGATGACGCGGCAAACGCGGCAGGTCCCGAGACCGGCAATATGGCACGGCCAGCAATGACATCACAGAGTTCTAAATATAGTCAACGTCAAAAACGTCATCCAAAATCCGTCGCCGCCATCCATCCATTCCCGCCCATTTTTCGAGGCGCAAACGCCTGATATGGGCTACGGGGTGTCCCTAGGCACATTCTGGACGGTGTGCGACGACGAGCGACCCCCGGCGCTGCCGCCGACAGCGAGCAAGGGGTTTTGGGGCAGCAACGGTGCATTGTTTGGCACTGTTGCCATCCCAAAGCCTGGTGCCGCCCCCGGCACCCTCACAGAGGCCCCATACATGGATCCTGGCATGTACCCGGGCCAGGCAAGGACCCGGTGGGCATACATGGGGTACTTTAGGGTACTGCCGGGGTTCCATGTATGTATATAGCGTCTATGGATGTCCCGATGGTCCCAGCATGGAGGTTCCGAGGGATTTGTATTGAGAGAGCAAATCAGCCACTGTCGCCTTCTTCTTTCGAGCAGATGCAGCGAGAAGAATGATAGCTAGCGGGTGGTTCCCAACCATTTTCAAGAGTTCAGCCAGGGCGGCATTCTCCTGCGCTGAAGATTCGGCAGGCCCTTGCCTCATCTCAAGATAAATCGACCGGGCAGCGCCATCATCGACTGCATTCACACTCATCACATGCCAATTCAGACGATGGCATGGAGCCTCTCCTGCTCGCATGGTCACGAAAATGGACAGCTGAGGGAGGGCGTCAAGGGACCGTAAGATGCTCTCAACTTCGGTTCCAACGTTCGAGGCATCCCAAGGCGTCTCGAAGTTGTCGAGGATAATCAAGATGGGACCTTCAAGGTTTTTGAGCTCGTTAATTACTGTCTGGCGGGTGTTCGGTGATTCCATCCCTCCACCAACGGCAGTCAGGAGAGCACGCTCAAACTTCTCCACTGTATCGACACCGATGCATGATACCCAGACACGCCTGTCAATGACTATGACCTCGCCAATCTTGGTGGTGAAGTGGTGTTCAATACGAGGATCGTGTAGAATAGCACGTGCGGTTGTGGTCTTCCCAATACCGCCTTGTCCGATGAGGGCGAGATGTTTCCGGTTATTCTGGGTCAATGCCGCAGCCGCCTCGGCGACAACGGAATCTTTGCCATAGAAAATGTGCGGTGGGGGTGGAATATCTGGACGTTGAGGGAGAGTCCGGCGTCTTTGGTTCGCGTCGAGCTTTTTAATTATTTGCTCGAGGGTGTCTTGTACGTCTGTGACTTTGGTCTTCACCTCCTTCATATCGCTGTTGATCTCCTCCAGGGAGTTCTGTAATCCCATGATGCGTTCTTTCAGCTCCTCGATTGTGTGCATGTTTCCGATCTGTGTAGATAGCTGAAAGCCAAGTGGTCAATGGAAGACGGCCGTTGAATGATGGTCGTCATAAGCACTTTTCAAATACACCTGATATGGGCAATTTGTTGAGCTAGGTGGATCCGGATCAACTAAAAGAAGCCAAATATGAGGTCAAAAGAAGTTTTGACCAAAGTTCCCACGCTCACGGTCGCCATTAGTGAGCTGCCGAACCGTATTCTACAGCTGACGGTTCAGCTACGGCTTCCACCCGTGCCGTACCGTCGAGGGTTCGAAGCGCAAAAAAGTCGGCCGTACATCTACGGCCGACTGCCGTTACGGTTCGGCGCGCAGCCCTACCATTTCTTGCACGTCGTCGGTATCAATTCTCAAATATGTTCCATTGCCTTGTTGAATATCATGTCTAATTGGTACTTCCATCCCAACTGAATCATAGATGCGAGAATGGAAACCTGTAAATGTCCCTTCTTTCTGTATGAACTGCCAAAAAAAAGAAGGAAAAAGGCTGTAGATAAGCGACAAAAAGGGGATCATTAAACAAAGCAGAACTTACACGTCGAAGTCACATAGAATGGCCAGAATGCTTTCCTAATCCCTCACCATATCCCCTGGAAGATCCACGACACTGCATCCCCCGATACTATGTTTGTTATTTTCCAACTCTTCGACATGCTGTTGGGTCTGAGGCTGAGGGAGAGTTAACATATCATTGAATACAAATGCTTCAACGTCAACCAGCATAAATAGGACACACCTCAGGACATTGACAAGGGACATAACTACACATTCCATAGACGTCCATAGTTCAGAATAATAAATTCATTTTATTTCTGGACATCAGCTCTCTCATGCACATCACACATTCGACATATTTTCCCAGGAAGGCTGACACACTAATACCCCGGCGAACTTTCTGGAATAACCCAATTAATGTATAGTCTGGTGAAACCCAAGTGAACCATCTTTCACATTGACAACGCAGTGTGCCCACACTTTTCCTAATGGTATGACTGCCAGCCACCCAGACGCAATGCCGATTTGGGGGTGGGGTTTTTTTTTTTAGCACTCACGTTGATCGAATGCACAGTGTGCATTTACAAGTCACATTAAGTTCCATGGCACTTATATTCATATGTAACAACGACCCACACATCTTTCAAAAATATCAACAATATACAAAAAAAACCCGTAGACTACTCTGACTCAGAGGACGACTCTTTATTCCACTCCAACTTAACCTGGGCCACCTCCTCTTCAAGGGTGCTTAATGTCCTGGTTGACATCACTCACAGACGACACGACTGTCGCCTTCCATTCTCGCACCTCAGACAGAATCGTCTGCATAAGGCCAAGCCAGGTCTTCTGCAATGCTGGTCTTGTTGGACTTGGAGGCCAACACTGCGGTCTCTGAAATGAAAACATGGCATCAGGGTCTGTCATTGATAAAAAGTATCATTGAACTCACTTGTTTTTTTGGCCTTCGGGGCCTCCAAAGCAGAGCTGGCGCCTAGAGTCGTTTAAATGTCAAAGCGACAAAATATCCAAGTCTACAAATAGACTCACCATGCTTGCTATTGGAATTGGGGACATCACAGTCGACAGGGGCTAGTTGATGGTGGGGATTTCAGTGTACATTCAGAAAAATAAAGCAGGGACAAACCTTTGGGGGCCTTCTGATCCTTTTTCTTCAGAGTCAGACCAGACACTACAAAAAATCACGACGGGTGAGATAGAGACAAAAAATGAACTAGAAAGAACTCACCAGAGTCAAACGACTGGGCACGACCAGCAGAGTCAACCTTCTTCTTGAAGAAACGAGAGGTGGAGGATAGAAGAGCAGGTGGAGGACCAGAGGTCAACATGGGGACAGCTGGTGAAGGATGAGATGTGGAAGATGAATAAAGAATATAGAGTACTCACCAGAGGCGTCCGACTGGGCGCGCCACCAGCAGAATCCCTGTTCTGGTTGAGAGAACCAGGGATGGAGGTCGAATGGGGAATTGACTGGTAGAGAAAAATGATGTGGATGTGGAAAAAAAAAAGAATAATAATAATATGTGTACACACCAGTGATCACTGACTGGCCATCGGCAGGCTTATGGTCTTTATCGTCAGAGACAACGGCAGACAGGCTTGGACTTTGAGCGCTCAGCTACCAAAAAAAAATCAGAACAGAACTTTGAAAAACATAAAGCTAGAAAAAAACTTACGGAATCACCACACCTACGAAGTTGGGCTCTCGAGTGCCCACCTGCTTGCTTGTTCGCCTTTGAACGAAGCATTGAGCTGCTCTGCGATAAGGGAATTAATTACCCCCTCTTTCGCTTCCCTCCCACAACCCTCTATACCCTCTATATTTTCCCCAAAGAAACCAGCAGGAGCTAAAAGGAAAAGCCATTTGGAGGTGAGTGCGATGACAGGCAGGATGAACAGAAGGATAGATAGGAGGGGCCCATACCTGGGTTTGGTGTATAACACCATGTCCCAAACATTGCTGTTGGTCTGCTTGATTTGTGGACATGTTGAGGAAGATGTGGGTGGGATGGGTGCTCTGCTGAGGTGGGGTGGGTAAGAGCAAGGTAAGAGAAAAGCACAAATGTCCAAAAGAAAAGATAAAGACCATACATAAAAAGAATAAAATTCAACACAACAAGCGGTATATGCTTGTCCAGATCCGAATCCGGCTCTGAGATTAATAGGAAGTTTGACAGGCGAGGGAGAGTGAGGCGGCATAGCCTTAGGCGGTGAAGGTTGGGTGACAGGGAAGCAAGGGACTCGGAAGCGAGGTGGCGGTTCAGGGTCAAGGGCAAAATTGGGCACAGCCACTGTGCTTCTTTTGGATATGTGCGTGACACGCTGTGACGTCAAGAGCTCATCGAAACGATTTGGAAACGCGTCGAAGATTGGTCGAAAGCCGATTTAAACAGCAAGATAAGTATGATAATTGGATGATGGTTTGAATACACGGATGATATACGGTTCCAACATATATTACATGTACAATAAAGAAGAGTAAATTATGATTGTATTCGAGAAAGCACGAGTCGGGTGAGAGTAATCCGCCATCGGTTAGCATTACAAAAAGAAACCTTTGAGAAAGATAAAAAAGCTGAAGAGCAAAAGGGAAAGGGATATATGGCACAGAACTTGTAAAAGATTCAAAAAAAAAAAAAAAAAAAACGTTGCAGATGCGGAGGAAGGGAACGACGAACTCGATGCCAAGTTGGAGATCTGGCGTTTCGACCCTTCTTCCACACAACGGCTCCAACCCTCACTTACACGTGTATCGCTTCCCGTCTAAGACGATGCCGCCTCGACGACGACAGCAGGCGAGGCTTCCACGGCCTGCTTTTCCTTCCCCGCCGTCTCAGCGCCCTCCGCGACGAAATCGACCATGTCCAGCCTCTCCTCCAAACCTCTACCCAAACCTTCTCGCTCCCACTCGCCACCGACGTTATCAAGCATCGCGATGGAATCCCTCTTGTGCGGGTGGGTGACACCGCCTTGCGGACCGAGTAACATTTGTGTTTGTGCTGGTGGCGAGGAAGTCGAAGCGGTGGCCGGGATTCCGAGAGCGTTGAGGGGTAGCGAAAGGCCGACCGATATGCTGCGTAGAGAAGGGGTGGCACTCCCTTGGCCTAATCCCAATTCCACCGGAGGCGACATAGACTGAGATCCGACGACATCAACACCCTGTGCATACAGTGCGCTGACGATGTTGAGCCCGCTGACGCCAGGGATATGGGGTGGAGGTTCAGCGGAGCTCGCGCCGACAGTCAAGTTGGCGAGCGGCTGCATGGAACTGGGGGTGGAGGAGAGGAGATCGGCGTAGGACATGAATGAGAGTCGTTTTTTCGGGAGATGAAGCGGGGATGGCGGGTGTGATTGTGATGATGGCGAGAGTGAGGATGGATATGGGCCAGTGGTGGGGGATGTAGGGGAAAGCTGGGCAGAAGTGGAAACAGGGAGTGCGGATTGATCTTGAGCTTGAGGTTCTTGTTCGTTGAGTACGGTGCCGATGGTTTGTGGATTGTCGGCAGGTTCTGCCGGTGGGGAGGGGGTCCCAACAGCAGGGGCGATAGATATCAACGCCGGGCGGGGTGACGAGGAACTGACGGAGGGAAGCACCATATGTGGCTGCGCAGGCGGGGAGACATTGTGCAAACCGAGCACCGACGTCGGGGACGTGATCCTCGAACCGAGCGGGCTCGGGCTCCTACTCCTGAAACTCCCAATCGGACTCGCAAACCCACTTCCCCCTCCACCTAGAACGAAAGACGATGCCGACGTAACGGGCGCAACGACGGAGACCTGGTCTGAAAAGTCCAGTTCAGACGGGTCGAGCGAACCGAGCACGGCGGCTGCGCTGTCAAGAACGGATGGCACGGCTTGTTCGAGGGCCTCTGTTCCTTTTGCTCGAGGGATCCGGTGTGGGTTGGAGGGATGAGCCGGGTGGGTGATGTGGTGCGAGCCAGGCGGGGAGGGCGGGATGACGGGCTCGATGTCGCGTTCGAAGATGGCTGAGGAAGATGAGTGGCTTGGATTGGATTGAATCAGGAGAGATTGTTCATAAAATATACCAATACGTACATGGATGTAGGAGAGGAAGGAATCGAACTGGGCGATCGTGAGCCAATTCGGGGGTCAATCATCCTCAAATGCTGCGACGTGCGCCGATGGTCTCTCGAAGGCGAGATAAGGGTTGGGTTCGATGTGACGTGTCTCAGGTCGGCTGTCATGGTTCGAAAAGAAAATGGTATGAGCAAAAGAAAGAAAAGAAAGAGAAATCAACACGAACGATTTTGAGACATGGTTGTGGGGGAGGATGGACATGGTGGGCTGGGACGTGTGTCGATGTCGACGTGCACAATCAACGCACATGCCTCCATTTCAGTGTGTGGTGTCAAGACCCAAGACCCGTTCTCCGGGGGAAAATACATCGTGTCGGCATATTCTTGGGCTTGGAGCAGGGACGCGACGCGTGCCGTGAGGCCCCGTTCGCGGGTTTTCCTTCTTCGAACCAATACTTTTCGGAGCGTGTGGCGGTGGAGAGTTCATCTTCATCTTCCGAAGCTCTCATTCTCTTTTTCAGGCGCGTCCCATTACTGACAGAGGCGGAGGCAGAGGTCGCGGCTTGAGACATGACTTGGAGTATGGAGAAAGGACTGGCTTCGCGTAGATATAGGACAAGTGCTATAGCTGTCGTTTATGAGGCAGAGACCGTTTCTTTTCCCGGCATAGGTGCGTCGACAGTCGCGTCGTTGGTGTCAGATGAGAGCAAGATGAGAGAGACTACTCGAAAACATTTCCGTGACTTCGGAATCAGTGCCGATTTACTTACGTAACGACTGAGTAATCCTCCTGAGTGCTGAGCGCTCGACAGTCGACTCAACTCTTACTCAAACTACTGGCTACTAAGTACCACCTCCACCAACTTCGACGAACGACGATGCTAGTTCTTGCTTGCTGTACGTCTCATCTATTGACAATGATTCAAATGTTGCATTCATTCAATTTCCGGAAGTATAAACATGACACACAAACACGAGTGGTAAGGTTCCTGTTTTGTTTTTACTTGCCTATTCATTTTGTTCCTCTTTTCAAGCATCGGTTTGCTTCATAGATAACCATGAACGTTGGACCTTGGAGCCTGGCTCAGTCACATGGCTAGGTTCATTGATGCTGGGAGTACTAGGGCAGCGTGTTTAGACGCACGGAACGACGACCCAGGGAAGCGCTCAGCTATGAACGGCCTCGTTGCTGTATGTTCGCATCCCTCTCATCGTTTGACAATTCTGATCTTATTAACCCTCTCCACGTCACTATAATCGTGAAGACCCCGCACGAGAGATTCGGAAGGATATTTTGAATGATGAAAATGTACTGTATCCAAGTAAGCTGAACAGCAGAAATACAACGCCGGTAAAAGCGTCTGATTTCCGATCTCGAGCATGAGCTTGAGCAAGGTGTAAGCGTCGTATGCATCTGTATCAAAGATTCGGGGCAAGCCTGTCCATTTCTCGCACGTCGTCGGTATCAATTCTCGAATATATTCCACCGCCTCGTTGAATATCCCGTCTATTTGCTACTTCCGTCCTAACCGAATCAACTTACGCGTCGAAGTCGCATAGAATGGCCAGGACGTTTTCCCAATCCCTCGCTGTATCCCCTGGAAGGTCCACGACACTGCATCCCCCGATGTATGTTGTCATGAATTAAACGTTGCAGAATAAATGGTGAGTCAATTATAATAAGAATATGTAAGGTGATGAAATCCGTAATAAAAGATTAAGAATCTTTGAGCTCGTTCCAGGGGGGTAAACCAAAGTACGAAGGTAGTTTTTCCCACACGATCACTCGATTTTTTTCGTGTGCTGCAGCAATGCCCGTCCTACAGCCTGAGCAGAGTTCACTATCAACGTTTTCGAGAGTGGTTTCGAGCAGGTCTTCCGCAGCTTCCAGCGTTAGATACATATAATCCAACGACTTCAGTTTATTCATCTGTAATGCTGTTCGATAGCACTCCGCCTTGTTCGAGCAGTTTTTGCGATATTCGCGGGTTGAATGCATTGATACCCATGTCACTTGTTGTTCCCTGAAAAAGTCGCAGATTTCTTCTCTTCCTACAAGAATGGTTTGGACGACTTTCGATGAAAATGCACTGTTCGGTGCTTCAAGCACACATTTTTGGAAAATCTGGTCCTGAAATTGAAGAATGTGATTAACATGCAGTGGATTTCCAGGTTGTTAAAGAGAAGAGAATAGCGGTAAGGACGTACCAAATCGAAAACGACTGCGCAGTAGAAATACAACATCGGTAGGAGCGTCTGGTTCCCGATTTCCACCATCAGACAAAGCACAGCAATGAGAACAGGATCATCGTTGGATAATTCGTGGGTGAGGATAGACCATGCATCAACTGTTGAAGGGAAACAAAGGGCGAGACGTTCTATGGCAGCATTGAAGAAGACGTCAAATTGATATTTGCGACCTAAACGCAGCATGGAAAGTAGGGTCTTGGTTTGGAGAATACCCCCCGATTTGTACGTGCTAGACAAATTTGGGACAGACTGTAATTGAAAGCAATGAAGAGGACCCACGTATCGTGGTCATACATGACCCTAAACAGACATTCCCAGTCTTCAGGTTCGTCTCCAGAAAGCACCACAACGGGGCAACCATCGATGACGACATCCTCTCCTGATGTGGCTGGCTGAGGTATTGCAAACATGTCACGGAAGACAGAAGAGTGGTGAGAGAGTATTCCGCGATGCACCCTAAAAAGGAGGTCGCCGACGAGCAACACAACATTTCCGTCCTCGAACCAGTATCTTTCGGATTTCTGATTTTGCGCAGGATCAGCTATGTCAGACGTAGTTGACGTCCTAGGCCTCTTGGTGGGGCGCGTCTCATCTGTATGGTTGCTGGACATACTTGGAAGAAGTGAGAGTGAGGTGAGGGGGAGAGAGCGATATGTTGGCGATAGTATGTAGAATGCAAGTAGAATGCCGCTTTTGTTGAAGTTGAACTTCAAAGTTCGATCACATGTCTCGCATATATGATGTAATACTATCCCACACTCTGGCACGGTCTCGGCCGAGTTGGATCGAGTCGACCCCGGCCCGGAGTTGCCCAGGACAGCGCGAGGGGAACGAACAGAGGCGAACAAGTTTGGAACAAGTGTTTATGAACGTACTATATGAACCCTTGCAATCATTGATCATTTTCTTCATTGCCCGCGCTTCCATCACATATGTTCCCAGAAATCGATAGAATAGCTAGTGAGATGATCGGAGCCCAATTTACAAAGCCAGTGGCTATGATTTGGCTATGATAAATTTAACTCGCGAAGACACTCAAGTCAAATAATCCGGATGCGGAAACATCAGTATATTGGTGGCCGACCGCGGTTGTCCATCTGTGGAACGGTCTCACTCAGTATGTTTAATGTTAATCGGAGACTAGGTTACGTACCCTCCGAAGTGTGTTCCGAGAGTGAGGGTCTGGGCGACGACTATCAGTCGCCACTTCTTTTATCGAAAGATGATGAAGCTAAGACGTACCTTAACGTTGTTGTATGTCGCGAACCACAATGGGGCGGAGCTGTCGAGAACAAAGCTGGTAGACCCAAACAGCGTGCCCCATTCCTGCTCAAAAAGTCAGTAAATAGTAGCAGAAATTTCAAGAGTAGTTGCACTAACGCCTGGGCTACTGTAGATTCCAAATTTGTACCCAGAAGCTTTGATTGCTGCGAGCAATGACTTTGCCTGAGCTTGGTTTCCGGATGCGCCGTAATTCCACTGAATATTTCGGCGTCAATCATGAAATTTTGATACACATTTTGAATAAAACGTACGTTATTGCACACCGCGGAGTCCTTCTCAAAGTCGACCCAGATCGTACCGATCTTCATCGAATGTGCGTTGAATGTCGCGCCAAGTTCAGCGATTTGCTTAGCGTATGACTTGCAGTTGTGTCCAGATCCGTTGCAGGGGAACCAGTATGTGTCGATGTTGGTGTATCCAGCTGCGCGTGCGTTGTTGTAGGAGCTGACGAAGTTGGGGTCAACCTGGCCACCGACGCCACAGGCCTCAGAGTATCCGCGAATAATGGCCTTGGTGAAGCCTTCGCTCTTGGCCTTCGCGAAGGTCGCCTCAGACACGAGAGACGAAGAGTCCACCGCTGAGACTAGGGCATAAGAGGAAACGATCAGGGCAGGAAGGAGGAGAAGTGAACGAAACATGGTCGAGTTACTTAGCTCTCCAAGGGTCTAGCGCGAGCCTTTTAAACGCTTTCCCCTCCAGAGGATCTTTTTTCGTTTTCCCGCGAGGGACTTCGTTCATCAATCGTTCATTTCCAATATCGTAAATCTCGCGTTGGAGTGGAGTTTCCAAGCGGGATCAAACAATCGATTCATATGATTGTAATCTCAGAAGGACATCAGCGAGCAGCGGCGATGAACTTTTAATGACAGCACCTTGTGGTTGTACCACTGTTCTAGGCGGTCTATTACCTGTCTTGAAAGGTATCATTTGGGTATCATTCCAACAAATGCGATGTTATGCGGGGAGGATGCGAGTTTATTCTCGGATAAAAGAGATCATCCAAGTTTGGTGGCTATTAGATATGCATTGGATGTCTGTCGTTCCAGACTAAACGTGTGATGGACGGATGATGGGCATGAGGGTAAGATGCTATTTTTAGATCTTATTCATCAACACACCCCGCGCTTATTGACTCGATGTTCATGGCAACTCGGATTATCAAATTTGCCTTAAACTCGTTGTAGCTGTACTTACTCGTCGAGAAATACCATTTTGAGAGAAAACAACGATTGCCTCACCCGCGGTACTAGGTAGTGGCTAGAGCGCCGAGGCGTTGACTGGCCGAGTAGGCATCTATTCCTCAAATCAATTCTCCCCAGACGCCGGAACTAGTAAGATGTTTCATCAAGTGACCAATATACGCGGGATCTACATCAAAGACGTCGATTCCTTTTTGGGGACAAGCAAGAAGACGCCAACAAGCATGTACTAGTTTCGACCATGAAACTGCTGTTCCAGACTGAGCGCGTTGAGCGGCTGGTTACAGGTCCCAGGATCTCAGAAAGTTCCTTATCACGATCCCCGAACTTCTCGGGAATCATTAAGGCGTCGAATGGGATGTTCTCTGAAGAGCTGGCCCTAGTCGCATGCCTGGACGTATGGTACGCATCCTAGTATCTTTATCAATGGTAGCTTAAGTTGACATGAGATGAGCAAGGATTTACTTAGGATGGGTCGCAACCACATACGCAGTCTAGGATGATGTTCTTTCTGTATTTACAGTCTCTAGACCGAGTTGGCCTGTTAAAACCCTGGAATGTGTATTTAATCGTTTACTCCAGTCCCAAACAGTACAACGGTATGGAGGCAGTTCATTTAGCTTCTGATCAACTAGAAAAAACACTCAGGTCGAACAATCCAGATGCAGAGACATCAGTGTATTGGTGACCGAACGCTGTTGTCCATCTGTGCAATAATTATCTCATTAATAGTTCCGCTTCGAGTAGAATAGTCTACGTACCCTCCAAATGGAGTTCCAAGGCTGAGCGTCTATGAAAATCGACTCAGTCAGTTTACATTCAGTTATTTTAAGCCAAAGTCCAGATGCCCACCTCGACGTTATTGAATGTCGCAAACCAGAGTGGGACGGAGTTGTCGAGAACAAAGCTTGTGGATCCAAAGAGGGTGCTCCATTCCTAGTTAGACCTTGAGTAATCCGCACGTCTACTTCTCACGACCGAAGAGGTCATCGACTCACTCCAGGACTGCTGTAAATACCGAATTTGAAACCGGTAGCTTTCATCGCTGCGATTAAGGATTGGGCTTGGGCCTGATTTCCTGCTGTGCCGTAGTTCCACTACAATGAAGGGCCTATTAGGCGTCTCAAAGCTCATCCCGGTAAAAAGATCAGACGCACGTTGTTGCAAATAGCAGCATCCTTCTCCAAATCAATCCAAATTGTCCCGATATCCATCGAATGTGCGTTGAACGTTGCACCAAGTTCAGCAAGCTGTGTAGCGTATGACTTGCAGTTGTTTCCCGAGCCGTTGCAGGGGAACCAGTAGGTGTCGATGTTGGTGTAGCCCGCAGCACGTGCATTGTTGTAAGAGCCGACGAAGTTGGGGTCGACCTCGCCACCGACACCGCACGCTTCTTCGTATCCTCGGATAATGGCTTTGGTAAATCCCTCCCCGAGGGCCTTCACGTAGGTTGCCTCAGGTACTAGAGATGACGAGTCCACCCCAGAGACGAGGGCATATGAGGACGCGATGAAAGCAGGGAGGAGAAAAAGTGATCGAAATTTGGTCATTGAAGTAATACTTTGGAGGTCCTCGTCCTTCATTTCGACGTATGAGCCCGTTTAAATATCATAAAAGAAATCTTCTGTTTTCCCGCGGAGAAGCTCGTTCCACTTCTAATGGTTCAGGTTCTCGCATTTGAAATTGAGACCGTACGTATGGTGCAGCAAATTCATATGGTTCAGAAATAGCAGACGAGCGTCGGTAACGACTGAATGACAGCACCCCGTGGTTTTCCTCTTTTTTAAAGATAGTACTGCTGGCTATAATTAATTTTTCACAGACGCAGCGATAGGGAGCCAACGTCAACGCGGTTTACAAAGATAAAGATAACACCAGCGTTCACCAGCCTTCGCTGGCCATTCACTCACAAGAATTCAGTGCGATAGATATCTGTCATTCTTGATTACATGGCATGTGGCAGTAGACGACCATTATCTATTATTAATAGTCGCCTTGCTATAACTTACTTGCTCCGCTATAGTGGACGCACTGGCTGTCCAGCATTCTCATTAGTCATCCGGCTCTCAGCCAGCATGACTGTAGGACTGTATTCTCGAGCATCGTGCCTCGTTCCGTAGATGTAGAATAGTAGAGTAGTTGATGTGGGGGTGAAGAGGGCGGTGAAGCCGAATTCACCACCTAGTCTTCAGGGCGTAGGGGGCCGATGGAGATGCAGGCGGATGAACCCCCAAAAACCGCCCAGCCGACGCAGAGGCATCGGCTAGCCCCCAAAAGCGGTTTTATAGGTAGTAGAGTGAATAGATTGAAATCTGTGGTCTTGGAGAGTAAAGTTACAAGTGTGGCTTAAGATTTGATCAAAGGTAGAAGAACAGTTCCAACACTCAAAACATTGACAATCAATATCGTTTTCTCTGGAAATTCGAGAAAGGCCTGATAATATCGAATATGACATGCGCAACAAAAGGATCTAGAAGTTCCCGGTGAAGTATTTCCACTGTGTGTGCGGATATCTTGGGAGATGTTTTAGAGTCGGATGTGTGTATGCTTAATGCAAGTGAGAAATCGGACGTTATTTGGAGGGATTGAAAGCTATAGTCAGCCGCTCCGCGGAGGGCAATGGAGGCTAAGCGCTACGCGCTAAGCGTGTTACTCTGAAGTTTTAGACTTGGAGGTATGGGAAAAATTGGGTCTTGAATGGTTTATGACGTCAGGGCTGAAGCGGATTGGGTGATTGTTGGGGAGATAAACAAATATCTTATCATAGAAAATGGGAGAGTGATAAGGCTGTAATAGCTGCCATAGGCGAAGATCCAACATCGAAGTTTTCAAAGGGATGAACAGTAAGTTGTGAACAGCGGCGGTGAATTATGAGTTCGGATGTGGTTCGTCTTGCATTTGCTTGAGGCCGTGGATCTTGCATGGGTCTTGACTCTTGAGGAGGGATAGTCAACGGAGCCGGACTTACCAAGTTACCAGTGTGGGCCATGCGGTTTGTTCTGAAAGTACTGTGCTCAGTTGCTTTGTGAACAATTTGTGAAACTCGTCATTATTGTGCGATATATTTGTTCTGAATTTTGAATGATGAAATACGGATCCAAGAAACTGAAAGCGGATCTGCCAGATGGCCGCTTGTTTGAAACAGAAAGTACTATGATAATTAATGGATTGATGGATTGTCATAGAAGACAAACTTGACACGTTCCATATTGGGGTGAGTAGGTATTGGACCTTGGTATGAGTCTTTCGCAATCTAGGGTGTGAGTATAACGGTCTGGCTGTGACGCCCTGTGGAATTTTAACCTCTGATACTGAAATTTTGATGTAAGGGATGAGGAATCGCTGCTATGTGGGTGCGATTTCCTTTTTATAAGGACATCCCTGATCTCGTACTATGGTACTATGTCAGCGGGAGGAGAGTGGCCTCCTCCGGTCACCGGTGACTCGGAGTCGTGAGATCGAGGTTCGAGATCTTGGGGTTGAACATATTGAGTGTTTACCGAATCTAGACTGTAGGGAAGAAAGACAAGGATATCCTATCTATATGTAAGGCTGTATAGCTCGTAGCGTTGTGCAACAAGAATGGCGCCGAGAAAAATACACCATATACCACGTAAAGTAGAAGAGAATTTAAGTTGTGTGATAATCATTGATTAACTTCTTTTAGTTGGACCGTCATAACTTAGCGAGTGCAAATAGTTGGGAACGAATTAACCATTAAAGAGGGACATGTGTTGTTAGGTGGATTGTAAAAATGTCAGAGACACAAGGACATAGAGTCAACGTAGACCCGGGAGGAATGTGCCTGTAGTCCGTGGTGAAGCCGGTGAAGGTTTAGAGTGTTGAAAATTTTAAATATCGAGTTGTTGGCTGAGGATGGTAACAATAGGATATATATCAGTCTTGCAGAAGCGAGAGAATGGGATAGGGATAGAGGAGATTCCAGATATAGCGAGTTCTACTAAGAGAACACTAAGATTGATCTTAATGCCTAATCTTGAGCAAATCGATCCGAAGTTATCTTGAGTCCTTCTAAATGGTTCTTGGGAAGAGAATAAAAGGAGTCGCCCAGTCAGAGATCCATGTTTGAACGACGTGATCTGATCCGTTATGGTTTAACAGGAGGGAACATAGAAGCAATGTATAGGGCATAACCCAAATAAATTATAATGTATAATATATATTGATCATAACATCTAGTCGCAGATGGAAATGAGGCTAGCGGCCACTACGCATTGAAAAAAGGTAAAATATAAGTGGAGTTTAGCGGTCTCTCCGCATTAATAGAGTATGAGGCTAGCGGCCACGACGCATGTAAGATGATGTGACTAGCGGTCACTACGCATGGATGGAATATGTGGATAGCGGCGCCGGCCATGACGCATGTGTGTGTGTGTGGGCTTTTCGCGGTCGGGTCCTTAAGCAGAAAAACCCCCCGTTCACGGCGATTTGAGAGACCGGACAACCTTCAAACCACCGATGAAGTGACTAGCGGTCGTTTGCGGCAATCGAGCGTTTCGGCGATGTCGCGAGTGCTTTCTTTGGCGAGTCGGAAGGCTTCAGGGGAGGCGTGAGTGTGGAGCTCGGAGGGATCAGAATAGGGCTCGAGAAGAGAGGTGTAAAAGATGAGGTTTAAAAAGAGAGGGGGTAAGGCGGAAGGCGGAGGATGTATGTGTCGTTGCTATCTTCGCGAACAACTGGGAAGGTGCCAAGGTGGCAGTGGTCGAGTTTAAGGAGAAAGGATAACATTGCTAGCGATTGAAACACATGGATGAGGGATGGATGTGGACAGTGTACACTGGGTAGCCGGCCGCTGAGAAAGATAATATAGTTGCGAACCTGGACGTGGATGCGGATGCGCTGATGCGCTGATGTAGATGAAGGACGGATGTCGGTAGACTGTAGTTGGGGGAAATGGTGATGTAAATGTGGACGCGATGCCAATCCAGATGAGGGATGGATGTGAGAGGTCGGTTGGTAGTTGAGAAAGAGTAAGGGAGATGTGAATGCGATATTGTTGTGGATGGTTCGAAACATATATGGGTAACTGGGGGAAATGATGCGAATGTGAAAGTGATACTCTTGATCTGAATGAGGGGCTGGTTTGGTTGGTATTCAGAAAGGACAAGATGACAGTGAATGCGATAAAAATTGGGATGAAGAATGGATATGGATAGCTGAGGGAAAAGATGCTGTAAATGCGAATGTGATGTGAACCGGTGATGTGGATAGTTGGGGAAAAGGATAACGTGAATGGGATACGAATCTGGGTAAGGAATGGATCTCGCGATGTGGGTAGTTGGTTGGTAATGAGGGAAAAGGAGCAAAAGGGATGTAATACAAATCTGGATGAGGAATAGACATGGTGGTGGGAGAGGATGACGCGGACAAGAAGGCGATATCGATATGATACCAGTTGATAGACAAGGAACGAGGATCTTCAGGAAGGGAGAGAGGTTCAACGTTGCGTTCGACGTTCAAGTTGTCTGGCCAGAAAAATGGCCGTACGATTTAGAAGATTTGATTGTTGAGAATGTCGTTACAAGAGTTTTGTTGACAGATTTCATTGTTTGCAGCAGACGGTGCGCTTATGGCGACGGTAGAAAGTTCTATTTGAAGTAGAAAATCGAGGACTTCTTGATTGAAAAAGGTTCACGTCAAAACCTGAGTCGATGCCAGTGGGCGAGTGTCAATTTTGGCGAATTTGTGTGCCACGTCAGCGGGAGTGGAAGTCGAATGAGGTCTCGATGAGGTTGAATCTATTGTGTGAATGAGTGTCTTTAAAAAGAGATCTGGAAGAGTTGTGAAGGCTCGACATTGTGTCGAGCAAGCTGTGGGGTAATTGCTCAGTGATGGCGAGCACGAAGAAAGATCAATGCATTAGTGTACGAGAAGGGTAACCATTATGTAAGCGGCAACTCGTGGAGCTCGAGACAGCATACCCAGACGCCAGAGGCGTCAGGGTATTTCAACATGATGTAGTGAATTGTGAAACGGAGCGGAAGTCAGTTACCTTTCTCAGTGAGACGGTATAAGCGCAATTCACTGAAGATCTCTCGATGCAGTTGTTATTTAGTGAGATGTTCATCACAGTAAATTAAAAATAGTAAATATCGATTAATTGATTGGGTCTATGTCAGAGATCAGCGGCGCTCAGCACTCAGCAAGGAGCACCGCTTCTTGGGGATAATGGCAAAGGCTATCAGAGGCTCAATTATCAATCTCCACATGTAATTGACCACGATGCACGTTGCCACCACCAGGAAACAATCAACGCTTCAGAACGAATAACAAATCCAGAATAAATAACCTGATCATGGGAATGAGCGTGGAATGGGCATGCTCCACAGCCTTATGGTTGCATTATTTATTATCATCTGTAGCACCCCTCTCCGATGTCAACTTGTGTCAACGTAGAGTGGCGAGTGAATAGGCGCGGACGGCCCCACGGCCCGTGAGCCGATGGGGAACATCGTCATTCTTTTCTTTGAATATTCAACAGGTTCCGATCCAAGCATCTTTCATTCTTTCATTCGAAACTGGCAAGCATTGAATATCGATCTACTATCCTCCATTATAGTATTTTAATACAGACGGGGGATCTAGGTGATTTATTCTGAAGCATCTTAACTCGAAAAGACGCTCAAGTCGAAGGATCCGGACGCGGAGACATCTGTATACTGGTGTCCAGCAGCTGTCGTCCATCTGCGCGGAAACGCTTGTCAATATCTTGAATCTGGCCAGAATAAAGTACATACCCTCCAAATGGAGTTCCAAGGGTCACCGACTGCGTAGTGGAGTGAGTCAGCATGAAAGATTGTGTCGAAGATCAGAAGCTTGAACGCTCACCTCATCGTTATTGTATGTGGCAAACCATAAAGGAGAGGAATTATCCAGGACAAAGCTGCTGGAACCAAAGAGGGTGCTCCATTCCTGTCAAAGTATGAGTGAAAAGAGCTGATTTTAGAAGATTTATAACCGAGGCCTGACGACTCACCCCTGGACTGCTGTAAATTCCATAGTTATATCCCGCGGCTTGAATGGCGGAAATAATTGCTTGTGCTTCAGCTTGATTTCCTGACGCTCCATAGTTCCACTAGTAGTACGAAAAGGTTCGTTGATATCTCAAAGTTCAAAATTTCGACGCAATCAAGTCAGAATGAACACATACGTTGTTGCAAACAGCAGAATCCTTTTCGAAATCGATCCAGATCGTTCCTATGATCAAGCCGTTGGCGTTGATTGCGTCGCCGAGCTCACCAATCTGCGTGTCGTAGTCCTTGCAGTTGTTTCCAGAGCCGTTGCATGGGTACCAATAGGTGTCGATATCTGAGTAACCCGCTGCGACCGCGTTGTTGTAAGAGCCGACGAAATTGGGGTCGACCTCGCCACCGACACCACAGGCCTCGGAATATCCTCGAATGATAGCCCTGGTGAATCCTTCACCGAGGGCATTCGAGTAGGTAGACTCGGAGACAAGGGTCGAGGAGTCTACCGCAAAGACTTGTGCGTACGAAGTCGCGATGAAGGCAGAGAGAACGACTAGTGAGCGAATCATTGTCGGTTCGAGTGGTTTGATTTGCTTAACGCTTGACAATGCTGATATGGACTTTGAAATGAACAATGCGTTTATATATCTGTGTCCTTTAAAGTCTCCTTTGCATGCAGTTTACGAGTATCTTTCTTTTTTTTAGAAAACTAAAAAAGTCATGGCTTGCTTTGGGGCCTTCGAGTGCGTCGCCGAGAAGAGATGATCAGTGCAGAAGGTTGGTAAGCCACAGAAAGAGGCGCATCGGCGGAGACCCCGAGTCGTTGACAGCCGCCTGTGGACATTCCTCTGTTCTAAAGTCACAGTATCATCCTGGTAATTTCGTACCCACGTCATGGCAGATCGCCGACACCAAAATGAAGCATTATGCATTATTTTTAGTGGGTGTGATCTATCAACCTGCGTAACAACCATTTGCCAGTGGTTGGCATCCACGGGTGGCTTCCCTGTCAAGAGAAACGATACTCTGCTACTATCTGGGTAGAGCAGAGATTGTCGAACGCGCAAACCAGTAGCCTCGGAATCGCCGGGGTTGGGTTGGGTGTAGTCGAAGCACACAGAGGATGTCAGCTGCTAACACGCGTAAATTTAAAAATAGTGGTGGGTGCGGGTGAATGTCAGTGGTGATGGAGCTCGACAGGTCACTCGGAGATCGGCAAAAAGAGAAAAAAGAAAAAAAGAAAGGAAAAAAGAAGAAAGAAAAGAAAAAGCGTTGACGGTTGAGTGAAGAGTAACCTGAGGCTGGGGTAACTTGAACGTTCAAGAGAAATGCGGGGAGGAACAAATGATTCTTGGAGGAAGGACACAAGCATCGTCCGTGTTGTGTTCCTGCCAAAGATTTGGCGGCCGTCTTGATGAGTTAGAGCCTCTGAACTAGGCCTCAACAGATTGTAGTAGCTCAGGCTACGAGAGATTATGTTGTCTACAGAGCGTCCATCAGCAAAGTGTCAAGTGGTAAATATACAAATGTGATATCAAAAATACAATGTTCATCTAATGGATGCGTATGCAGGCGGCACTTCGATTACTACTTCGACTTCGTCCGAGTCCGGCTGGCGCAGGGGCATCCCACTGTCCTCATGCATAACCATTCGCACAGTCCTGCCGTTTGTCGATGTTGAGGTATTAGTAGTCATCAATTGCCCTGACGAACTCGAACTCCCGTTTAATCTCCGGGAACGTGAACGTGAACGTGAGCGATATCGTCGAAGTGTAGAGGCTGTGGCTTCAGCGAAGCGTCGAGCCTTGCTCATTCGGGGATTTGTTACTGTCGCTGGTGACTGTTGCTCGATATCAGGGATTCCGAATCCATTGGCAGATTGATGCTCTCGTTCTTTTTCGGGTACGGGAGGAGGACGGTTGACGTTAGGGAACGGCTGTGTGATTTGGGAGGAGATTCCCGAGGTGCGACGTCTCGCGCTTCGTACCCGACACGCACATAGGATGGCGAAACCTATAACCACGAAGATCCCAACGCATATTCCAGCCACTTTGGCATTGTGGAGAGAGGACTTCCCGGTGGAAGTCGAACTGGTAGGCCGATGCGTCATGGATGGTAAGAACATCAGTGTTGTTGTTGGTTGAACGAGACCCGAGCTCGTTGATGTTGGTTCTTTCCCGGCAATCGATGATAAAGGAATATTGGTGAAAGTGCTGCCACCATTCGAACCGCCACTGAGCTGGGACATTATGGATGTGTCCCCAGTATCACTGCCAACTCCCGATGAGCCTCCGCTACCAACAGTGCCAGCCATCGATGTGTCTCCACTACCGCTGCCAGCTATCGATGTGCCTCCACTACCGCTACCACCTCCTTCCGGGAGCGGAGGCAGCGCAAAATTGACTGTGCTATTTTGGACTATAAGATGATCCAAAGCTAATGGATCCAGCTGCTCCGAGATAGACGACTTGGAGGTGATGTTGACCCGGCCCTTGTGACGCCGACTGGAAAAAAACCTGGTCCGTCAAAATATTGGATCCACTCGCAGTGTTGGTGATGCTGAAGGTGACAGGACTCGATCCGTCGATGGAGTACATCGCCCTCGCTTGTTTGTTTCCTTGAGTCCCGTCAAAAAATCCAACCCATGATACGGTGTGCCCTTGAAATGGAAGTCATTAACCGTTTTTTATGGGTTATTTGAGAATTGTACCATGAAATATGAAATCCAGTGTGTCCCCCGAGTTCGACGTAGCGATACCGTTGTTACCATCCGTCTGCCAGCCTGAACCACTGAACTGAATACCAGGGTTTTTCGATTCGAAGAAGAGATCTCCTGGCCTGACCACCGAGGGAGGTGTATATAGGATGTAATCAAAGAAGGCTGGGCTGTTTTCCGACGCCGTTACCGAAACATGTATCGTGTGATCTCCGACTGGGGTCGTTTGTGAGGTAAGTGAGCATATCTCTACGTGATTTGCTATCGGAGCGCTGGATTGCCCATTCAATATACTGTTCATCGGTTTGTTATCGAGCGTGCAGCTCCACGTAGGAGGGGAGTTGCCCGATATCGAGCCAATGATGAATAAGGGACCAGCTGCTCCTGGATCCGTCGATCAGTGTATGAGCAAGGAATGACGATGTCGGAAGGACTTACCATTGTATGTGAAAGTGAACGTTGCCGGGGATGTAGCGACGTGGAGGGATTGATATAACGGTGGGCCAGCGCCTCCCAGGCTACCTGAGAAACTCAGTTGACTCCATCCAGTCGAGTACTTGATCTGTTCCGGCTGAGACGTGCTCGTATCGTCGACCACGACAAAGTCAGGATGGCTAGTCATTTGGGAAGGGGGTAGATGTTTTGCCGTTGGGCATGGACATTGATTAGCAGTAGTTTGGGGGGAAATTCAAGTAATATAGGTGGTCATGCGAATCCCATGTCGTTAGAGTAAAAGTTCGTCGCGAGCTACCCCACGCGCATCTCGCTCAGTTGAGGCATCAATTCGGATGATGCGACGGGTGGGTAACTTTCGGTATATCGAGTCTAGTAGTTCTCGTCTGTCACTGGCAATCAGCTCACGAATGATTATATTCACGAGTTGATTTGTACTTGCCTTCCTACATCAAACCAATGCTCGAGCTCGAGCGTCCGATGGCCGCGAGGCGATGTCCTCTATGTTCGAATCGCTTTTGATGGCCATTGTTTCGTATTTGGATTTCATGCAATTTTTGGCAGCAGAGACAAGTTGTTCATCATATTACCACAAAGTCTGCAATAACTGATGTACAACTATTTCCATTGCAACAGAGATGGCATTTTGTGTCTCCGATACCCATGTTTCCTAAATTTAGAGGCGCAACTTGACGCATGAATGCATGATGAGCGATTCAATCAATTGCGCTATTTGAAAAGTCTTGAAATTGATACTTACATGACGTTCTCTGGTGTTCCAAGTCATCGACCTCTGTATTTCAATCAACGAAAAGGCGAAGGCACATGGTTTTTGGGAACTTGAAGGATGTAGCTTGGATGTAGCTGCTGGTGGCAACCTGGCGGTGAGAAAAGGCTGAGCTCGCTGTTGAATTTGTTGTGGGAACATTTTCTGGAATATTACATAATACCTCCTCGAGGTCAACTGCAAGTCGTGGTCGACTTTTTCGAACTTCCTCTCAGCTCTCCTCCACCGCGGCTCAAGCGCTCACACATCATCTTTTCCTTGCGTTTTCCCCTTCGCCTCTGGAATTATAGCCGTTGTGGCGGTCCCAAGAAGAAGAAGAAGAAGAGCCATCCATTTACACAGTCGAAAATGGCGTCAAAATCCACCTACCTCTTGACTCCGAATTCTGGAGTTTACAGCGCCTGTCCAGGCTAATATCGATATCTTCGGCTCGACAACACAGCATTATCGCTATCTTCTCTCGCAAAAAAATTTTCTGTTCCAACCGTTCCAACCATGCACACAACCCACCCACAAAGTCATGAGCAGATCGCCCACAACAGGTACGTAACGCAAATGGTGGTCAAAAGGCCGCAGAATTTCAGGTTCTGACTCAAAGTTTAGCTTCCATTTCTCTAGCTCCCCGCATTTCATCGCGTCGTCGCTCACCAATGGCCTCTCAATATCGAAACAACGTGCCCGGAGGGGATGAAACCAGACCATTCACACATACCTATGTCCCCGTCGACCCTTTCAAGCCGTCCATCGCGTTCAGTCTGCGAAATCTCTCAGCTGCGGAAGATACCAACCTTTTGGAAGACGACCGCCCTCCTATACCGATACGACCGTATCGTGCCCAGGGACCCACGGATGGAATTTCGAGATCTCCCACTCGAGGTCGAGCATGGTACAGGCCTGCAGAACAGCTGACTGCTGCGAAGCCAGCCTGGCACACCGCACCTAATCGTCCCCGACAGGGCATTGCTCGGTCACTCAGGGCACGGCCACCTAGAGAGAGATCTCGCAGCCCAGAATCCCCTATCAACAGAGGTCGCGATGACCATCGTGAATATTCAAGGAGTCCAGGTCCGCGTGCCGAGTCAATCGCAGCCAGAATACAAGGCGATTTGAACCTCCCCATGGAGTCAACTGGGGCTTCAAGTTGCCCCCCGTCTTTGTACCAAGCTCTTGATCAGCGATCGATTTTGTCGCAAGCAAGCCGCGAATATGATGAACGATCTTCCTCAAGTCATCCAAGTCATTATCCTTCGGCACATCGGTCAGCACATCGAGTGCCCCTTTCCACTCACCAATCCTCCATTCACATATACATACCACCACGCTGCCCAACACCTCCCCCCACTGCACCATGTGACGAACCCAGCCAGCCACTTTCCGATCCCCTTCCAACGGCAGTGCCTTCCATGCATTCGAAAAGCGAAACTTCCTCGTCTTACGCACCTATCATTTATTTTCGCCAATATCTCAAGCTGAAGCTCTCAACCAGCTACGTGGCCGCCTTTCTCGTCGACACCCTTCCGCGACAGATTTACCTCAACTTCCACCTCCGCCTCCCGTATATCTATTTCTCGAGGGTGACGCGTATATTCGAAGAGGCCGAAATGAACATGCCGATGATCAGGCAAGGGATCCTCGACGCAGCTCGGGCGAACGCCGTTGCGAAAGGAGAAAGTGGTGTTTTCGGACAGTCGGCTCAGGCTCGAATGTTGGGTGGCGGAGGTGGTGGTTGGGGAGTGGAATGGGAGCCATCGCCGGATAATGTTGGTTACACCAACCTCCAGACGACTTGGGTGGCGTTCGTCGATGCGTTGTTGAAGGAATGGAAGACGTTGAATATCATTTCGGTGTTGTTGCTTTCGTGAGTATTCTTCCACATGGTGCCTCCTGCCCTTCCTTTTCAACATTCAATAACCATGATAATTCCGCGCATATATCTGCTCTTTTTTTTCGTCACCTTTTTTTTTCTGTTTTCACGCGCATATATTCGCGTTACTTACCGGATATACCTCCTTCAGGGCCATCCTCACGATCTTGCAACTCGAAAGCGCAGCATCCGATCCATTGACCAGGTGCACTGCCCTGTTGTCGATGATATGCGCACTCATCAGCTTAGTGTACGGGTGCATATACATCATCCGGTTTGGAACGATGAAAAAGACATACAAAGGTGCTGCATGGGCTCAGGTCAGTCATTTCTCATGTGTGAAAGAGATAATCGTTGCTTATATGCGTTTTCTCTCTCTTCCTTTGTATCAGGAGGCGCAACGACACAAAACTGGAATTTGGTGGAATATTTGGGTGATGCTGGCTCTGCCGGCGACGTGGCTGGCACGGTTCGTTTATTCAGTTTCTCTTTCTCTTTCTCTCATCAAGTCAATTCTTACCTTCTCTTTCGATGTCCTACAGGTCTGTGATCCTATACATCGCCACAATAACGGCGTTCGTTTGGCGAACGTCTCCTTTCCAGAACCCGGTGCAGCCTGTGATCATGCCTTCGTCGACTTCTCCACAGTTGCTCATTCCGCGTGTGCTGATAACCACTGTTTTATCGATGGGCATCTGTTATTTCTTCTTGATCGCCTTGACTTTGCAACGGTATGGAGAAACCATGGATCGCGCCTGGCAGGAAAGGATCTGGGCATGGATGCAGCATGCATCCGAGAAGGAGGTCGTCGTCGACGCTGTGGACGACGCACCGAACAACACATCGTCTTGGGTGGCTTGTAAACCCGGAAATCAGCAATCCGAGGACGAGGTTGTGGAGAAAGAAAGAAAGGGGTTGGCGAAGCCAGAATTAGAAAATGGCATATCACGTGACAATATTTACCTCAAATCAGCATCGCCCCCTCTTCGACATCTGCAAGTGCGACGACGGGAGGAAGACCAAAATACTATGAGCTCCTACTCACAGTACCATCTCTGTGTGCTTCCTCGAGCGCCCTTTTCCGAGTCCGTAAAATCGTTTTCGGTCAAGGACGAAAAGTTGGAGAACCATGATCTGATAGATCGAAAGGCGCCAATCGTCAATTCTCTCCCAAGCTCGACTCCGTCCTTGGCCACACCTCTCTCAACAAATTCAGATTACGAGCTCTTTTTGCAGAGCCCCGGCGCGTCTTCTAGCGTAAACACGTCAGACGGGATGGTTTCGAACGAAAATGTTCGAAAGTTTGCTGAGGGAGGTGGATTTCAATGAAGATGGGCTTGTCGGGAAAGAACGTGACGGAGCCGCGCGTCTACATGGTATCTTGGCCCAGTTCTGTACGCACGGACATCTACTATCACACATTTGTCTTGGTTGTAATTGAGATCGTTTATATTGGAAGTTTGAGACATTTTATCAACGGGTGTATCGACTTCTCGTTTGCGCCGATGGGCTAGCTAACGAGGAACTTGCGAGATCGTAGCGACTATCGGATCGCCCCAATCATCGCCTCCAGCGTCGCCTTGGTCAACGCTGAAGGTTATTCGGCGCCGATAGGTATGTCCTCGAATTTGGCGTATTGCTTGACGGGGATTTGAGTGGTGAATTGTCCTTTGCTCCATCTCACAAGGCGGTCGTATTGGAGCTCAGTGACGGAAGTGAAGGCGCTGGGATCTCTATTTGCAGTTCATCCTGTAAAGAAAATACTGCGGACCCCTTAGTAAACGCACTGTAATATGTATTGATACCACATGCTTGCTTACCGAGAGCAGGCTAGAGGAGGCTTGAGATCGCCGTTTCGTGAATCCTCTAAGATCTTAATCAATTCGTCTTCATCGTTTCCTCGCAAATGCGAGGTGCAATCAGAGACAGGGTCGCATTCGAAGGCCACTGTCGGACATTCCGGCTAAAACTACTTGATTTCAAAGCCATGTACGGATTTGATTTTTGCTTCCGTTCCGATGATTCGGAGAAACACAGTCTTGTGTGATCAGCGCAAGCTTGAGACGAGATGAGAATATCGAATAGAATGGCCCCATAGTCGAGGCAAGAGGATCGAAATCTCATTTCTTGGCGTTGAATACGGCTAGTGCTCACGACGATAGCCATGTTTCTTTCCGCTATATATGCTTCCACGCTGGTCATCGTACGCTGAATATTACTACGCTGGTGATATCTACCATGGGTTTACGAGGCCGAATTTTCTTTCTTTTCCGTCTACAAACAACCGGATGAGAATAAATATCCATTCCAGTATAGCGTGAAACAGAAATAATTCACTGCATACCATGTCATAAACCCCCATCTATATTTTATCATTTTACATGTGTCTTATTACACCTCAGACGCTTATTTACCGTCGACGGTATGAGCGGGAAAGTACCGAAATAGTCTCAAATACCTGGACTGTAGAATACCTTGCTCAAATTGGGGACAGAGAATTAGGTATATAAGGAGTGAAATTTTGACGAAGAACGATATCCTCACCTTCCAAAGCAAAGCTCCAGAAGAACAATCAGTCTTACAGCAATGAAATTCATCAGCATCGCCGCTCTCGCCGCTTCTCTCTTCGCTGGTCATGCCACGGCCTTCAACGTCGCGTTCAACGTTGCGCCCCTCGGTACCCGTACGTGAAATTTCGCATACTTTCTTAGGAGTTCCATAATTCATTTCACATGCAGCTTGCGGTCACGGCACGACCATCGCCTGTCAGTTGAGCCCAGGACAGTCCTGCAAGGGCAACTTCAACCCCATCCAAGCTTCCATCGTCGTCACCGAGGCATTGGGCAACTGCCATGTCAGCCTCTACCCGCAGAACAACCAACAAGGAGGTGTCGTCCAGCGTCTCAACACCGACACCACCGGCACTTGTATCTTCACCAACGTCGCTGAATACCAGAGCTACGGAATCTTCTGCTGAGATTGCGGCGAGTGGATCCTGAGCTTGAACAACGTCGGTATTGGGGGAAATTATGCTGAGGGAGTGTTAAAAGTCGAAGAATTTCTAGTTCTCTGGAATTGTATCGCTTTTCACCTCGTTGGTAGATTAGGCCCATCGTCTTTTCTGATACGTAGTCTTCTGTTCACATAGTAGGCTTGCCGACTTATTATTTTAACACCATGGTCAAACGAAAGTTTCGTTCTTTGGAAGTGAGGTGGTTGGCTTGTGGATCACACAGATATATTTCTTTATTTTCGCTTACCATGGTCCTCATTTGAGGGAGATCCCTTAGGCCTGTATCACAACCTTGGGGCGGCCCGCCGCTCGACGGATATTCCGGAGTGATCAGGACGGGCGCTACTTTGAAGTGTTTGATGTGTTATTTATAGACCGGCGTTTTGTCGGTTAGCGCAAGAACGCCGCACAATAGCAATTGTGCACCTGACAAGCGACGGGTGTACATCGGAGGTGTATATCTTTGAAAGAGCTGGGAATAAAGCGAATCTTGGCCACACGAATAATTCAAAGATACATCACATACTACAAGCTCTGAAACTTTTAGTGGGGAAGAAGTGGGTTATTCAAGATACTAGGTTCTTAAAATTCCTACTCCTTCTTTGCCGTGTACTTCCTCGCAGCAACGTCGTTTGAATACGCTTTCCCCTTTTCGTTCTCTGCGTCCAGCCAGCCACGAATGTATGCCGGCACCTCTTTTACCAGATTTTCCTGGGCGGGCACAGGTTCACCCCACACCGTCCAACTCGGAATCACGCCAGTCCATACCCGCTCCCTCATTTCTCTCACACCCTCCTTGCCATCGTCCAAATCTGCTCTGTCGTTCCCTGGCACACCCGCACGCACTTTTGCACTCGCACTCACAATGTCCACCCTCAACACCGCCGTCGCCTTCATCTCAGCCTCCGTGAGCGGTAGACGCGTATGCTCCCACCTCTCCGGAAGGAGGTTGTTGGTGATTTGAGTGAGGGCGTATATTCTCTCTGCTGGGTCGACAACGATATTGACGTACCCGTGGACGACTGCGCTGCGATAGTTGCAGCTATGGTTGAACGCTGCGAGTGCGAGGACAAGGCCGTCTATATGCGTGGCGGCGACGCAGACAGGTGTGCCCGGAAGTCCACTGAATTCTTCGATGGCGTTGGGATCGTTGGGACCGACAGCAGAGAGCTTCATCAGTCGAGCAGAAACATGTCCGTGTAAATAAATACACGTCGCTGGGATGGGTGATGACGTTTCTGAAGGTGATGAGGATGGATTGATGAATGCGCCCGTGCATCCGATCATAGGGAGGATGGTCGGGAACGGATCGTCTGACAGCGACGTCGGGTTAAAGGAAACATGCAACACTGGGCTGGAATCTATGATGTTGTGGACAGTTGCGTGATCGTACTGGGCTGGTCACAAATGAGTGGGTTATCCAAGGGGAACAATAAGATTTTTGGGGAAATGTTTCCTTTGCGGTGAGACTTTACACACCTCTCGCTTTGTAACGGTTGACCGTGCTTCGGTGAGTAGGCTCGTACACTTCTCCCTGCATTTCAATTTTTTTTCTATCCGTCGCCGCTGGCTCAACCTAGTATTTGCGCTTTTTGTCTTTCTTCGTAAGAGTGAGAGGTTGAAGTACGAACAGATGGTAGATCACTATCAAGGTCTGTATCTAGGCTACTCTTATAATCTCTGACTCACGTCATCGGAGCGGCCAACGATGGGATCCGACGCCTCTCCGCTTCCTCTTGCGCGGTCTGCGGCCACCCACCGCGGCGCGCCGTTCTCATACGGGTTCCCGCTTGTTGGCTGCAGGGGTACCACAACGTGGTGAGAGACATCCCAACAATAACTGAGTAAAGGCTGTTTCAAGTATGCCGTATTGTCCAGGGAAAACATATTGTCTAACACAACCACTAACTTGCCGAGTTGACCGACGTGTTGGTCAAGTGTCGCTGTAGCTTCAATGTACTTATAGCACGGGTTGATCGGTTGATCAATATTAGAATTGAACGTATTGCAGTTCAGGTTCCACAATTGAATTTGACTTCGTAAAGTGGCGATCAGGTTGAGAATGTGCCAGTGGTCGGTCCAAAGTTCGTTCCAGCTCGTTCATTGACCCAATTAATATTGAGATGCCATGATCGGCAGTAGGGGCGGAGTTGGAATACTTCATCGAATTTGAAGCTAATTTCATCTGAATCTAAAGGGGTTGGATCTGTTCGGCAAACAGCTATGCTAACCACAACTTATTCGCATTGGTATATCTACTAGCATCCCCTTCACCTTGTGGAGCCTTGTGGTGCACGTTCGCTGGAGCATGTAAGGGTTCAGCTGATTGATTGGAACTCGGGCCGAGTCAGGGTCACACCGGCCAGCTGGCTGGCGGATATCCCGGAGGTCATTTATAGCATGGGCGCTAGATAATTAGCGTTTCCAATGGAGTCATTGGAAGCGTGTACCCGACAAGAGATGGGTCTAATAGGAGCAGGAAGTGGTGAGCCTCCGAGTCTGTGTTTTTGTGCATCCTCATTATCTATGTGCAAAGCCCTGGCAGTGGCTTCCAGTGAACGATTCTGCCGCGCTACAAGGGAATCTCGAAATGGTACAGGGCCGTTTGCGACACTGAATAGGTTGCAGAATGTTTGTGAATCGTGTCTTTTGCGCGTCAATAGGGTCGTTGTTCAAGGCGTTCGCGGAGCACCCAAATCATCAGGTGGTCATGTTTAGCCGTCGATCCGTGGGGATGAACGGGCACGAACATAATTTGGACGCTAGATGTGAAGAGATTAAAATCAAGAAAGTGGGTGATATAGTGCGGAAATGATTTAAAGGCCTACTGGAGCGGTATTTTTACTCGCAGTTTCGACGGTCCCATACGGCATAAACATGACTGTATCGAGAAAATGCCCCGAATGAACACTGTATACGAACTTTGATTTTCAAATTTACACTACCTCATCGTGATTAGTTATCCGAGCCAGTAGGACGATGTTTTTTGCTATAAAAGCCTGGGTGTTTGTCGTACATTCTCATCTTCCAAAGCATCCTCAGCTCAAGGAAAATACACTACAGCCAATATGAAATTCATCACCGTCACCGCTCTCACCGCTTCTCTTTTCGCTGCTGGCACCATGGCCATCAACGTCGCGTTCAATGTCGCACCACTTGGCACTGGTAGGCGTTACTTTCAAGTTCTACTCGCGTTGACAACATTGTCGACTAATATTTTCCAATTAGCCTGTGGCCACGGTACGACCATCGGATGCCAATTGAGCCCTGGCCAGTCCTGCAAGGGCAACTTCAACCCCATCCAAGCCTCCATCGTCGTCACCGAGGCATTGGGCAATTGCCATGTCAGCCTCTACCCGCAGAACAACCAGCAAGGAGGCGTCGTCCAGCGTCTCGACACCGACACCACCGGCACCTGCATCTTCACCAACCCAGCCGAATACCAGAGCTACGGAATCTACTGCTGAATGGTTTGACCAAGATTATCATTGCAAACGAACGTTGGTGGAGGAGGGTATTTCACACGCGCGTGGCCAGATGCTGAAGAGTTTTGGAAGTTCTTTCGTAAATTTATAGTGTTCTGCTCGTTCGCATTTGAAGCAACCCCCCCATTTGCCGATCCATAGTCTTCTGTAGATTTGGGTAGGCTCGCCGGCTTTCCTTTTCTTTTTTTCCTCGATTAAACAATAAATGTCAAGAAATTTCTTTTGATGCCATTTCCTGCGCATAACGTTCCCCTTGCTCGTTCTCCGTCTCTACCCACTTTCTCATGTAGCCTGGCACATCTTTCACCATATTCTCCGGTGCGGGAATAGGTTCTCCCCACATCCTCCAGCTTGGAATCACACCTGTCCATACTCTTTGCCTCATCTCAGTTACGCCCTCCTTTCCTTCGTCCAAGTCAACTCTCTCATTCTCTGGAGCTCCCACGCGCACCTTGGCGCTCGCACTCACGATATCCACCCTCAATACGCTTGTCGCCTTCATCTCCGACTCAGTTGGTGGGATACGCGAGTTTTCCCATCTCTCAGAAACGAGGTTATCCGTCAGCTTCCTGAGCGCGTACATCTTCTCGTTTGGGTCGACGACGATGTTAGCGTACCCGTGGATGACGGTGCTCCGGTAGTTGAGGTTATGGCTGTACGGAGTGAGCGCGAGGACGTAGCCGTCCACCTCGGATGCGGCTACGCATACCGGTGTTCCTGGTAGCCCGATGAATTCTTCGATGACGTTGGGATCGTCAGCAGCGATGGAAGGGAGCTTCATGAGCCGAGCAGAGACATGTCCGTGCATGTAGATACATGTTGCTGGGGTGATCGCTTCCTCGGACGATGGATCGACAAATGCGCCTGTGCACCCGATCATGGGGAGGATAGTAGGGAATGGGTCGTCAGACAGGGACGTAGGGTTGAAGGCGACATGCAAGACGGGGCTGGAGTCTATGATTCCGTGGACAGTTGCATGGTCGTAGACGGCTGGATAGTGGGTTCGGAAATGAGGGTTGTGTATATTGTTATTATTACGAGGTGGAACCTACCTTTGGTTTTGTAACGGTGGACAGTACTTCGATGAGTCGGCTCGTAGACTTCTCCTTGCATTGCTCACGGGATTTGCTCTCTTTTGACTGATTTTCTTCAGCGATTTGTGAGAGCAAGTGATTCGAAAACAGAGAAAGAGAGAGTCGGAGGGAGAAGTGGATTATCAAGGCCACTATCTACACTCCTGATGATAGCTGCCGCCAGATAACATATCAGACACCCGGGGCTCCGAGGTGTCGATGTCGGGCCCCGACTCATGAGTCATCACCTGAGATGCCATTGAGGAAAGCTAAAACAAAAGGTTTCAATTAAGCTGGAATTTGATACCAGGCGTCCGAGTTGACACTGCGCGGAAGCAATCAATTGACGCCAGACACCCGTCCCGTCCCCATCCCCACCATCCCATCGACAAACCCCTCCAACAACGCACAAACGCCCCATGCACCAGGGTCGGGTATCCCCCCCTTGACGTCTCCATGCCGCAATTGAACATACGCCGCCCGTCCGAGCAATGCCTGCATGCCCCTCGTTCTTTCCGCCCCTTCCCTCGCCGCTTTGGCCGCTTTCTCGAGCGATCCTCCAGCAGCAAGGACGTCGCAAAATGGGATGAGCGCATCCATCAGTGTCCGATCACCGATCTGGGCTGGGGTGTACCGTGATAGGGTAGCTTTGGCGCTCTGGAGGGAGATGGAAATGCTTTGCTCTGGTTGAGGAGGCGACGAGGAAATCTCGGAGCTTCTCAGTGACTGGGCAAGTGCGTTGAGGAATATGGCGAATACTAGAAAGGAAAGTCGCGTCACTTCGTTTGAAAAAAGGGAAACATTGAGCTATTCTTGACTCACGCGCGCCGATCGTGCCTCCCATATTATCTTCTAAAATATTCGCAATATCTTGAACGATGGACGCTCCATCTTGGTCCAAAAGAAGTGTGTTGTCGTTTAACGCCTTTAAGATAGCTAGTGTGTAAGGGTCAATCATGAGTACTGGGCGTCCAGCTCGAATAAAACCGGACTGGAAATTACCGTTTGCCCCAGAACCAAACGTCTCTCCACAATCCCCATCTCCAACGACGGTATCAAACTCCGTCAGGTCATCTTTCACTCTCAGCACCCTTTCACACGCGGCTCGGATTGCACTTTGAATATGGATCATGAAAGCAGGTGCGATGTTTCCTTTCTTCCTTCCTTTGCTGCCAGGTTCCAGATCCTGACCCTCCGCACTGTCGAGAATTTTGAGTGGCTCGGCGATAGGCACCCCTGTCGTCGGCCAGTTGGATTGGACGCCTATCCAAGCCAAGGCGTCGGTAGGCATGTCGAGCAAGCTTTCGATATACCCTTCTGGGAACGGTGTATTAGATGCGGAAAGGGATTGTTTGACTCCGTCTATATTAAGAACCGAGAGGGAGAAGCCAGGCGCGTTGAGAGAAGTCATGTACGAGGAGCAGTACACTCTCTTAGGTCGGATCCCATATACGGCTGCAGAAGATTGAGTTACAAAGATTCATGTCAGTGAAAATGGAGGACATACCGAAACGGTCGATGACGTCGCTCACAATCGCACCCATTTCCAGCTGGGACATGCCCCCCAGATTGTTGATGAAAAGAATAACCCCGTCCTGACACTGGCGTACCATCCGTTGTCTCGAAACCTGGTCGCCCTTGGAGTCCAGAAGCATCTCCACCATCTGCGCTATCAACTTTGTTGGCTCTCCAACGTCCTGCCTAAGCACCCCGGGCTCGTTATGTAGTCCCAAGCCGACTTCACACTCTCGTTCTCCCAATGAAGATGCCATTCCGGTTCTGGTGGTTCCGGGGACATGGCAATGATCGAGTCCCACACCCAAACTATGCAAGTTCCCGACGACGGCATCCCCGAAAAGCTTCACAACCGCCAATGATTCCCCACTCTCCGCGAGAGCCCCCAGTATTTTGCATACGAGGATATTCGCAGCCAACCCCCTCGGGCCAACAAATTTGTTGCTCGCATTTTGCTTGAGGAGGGAGACGTCATCCGCGACAATAACGCTCTCTATCTTGTTGGCCGGTGACGATGCCCGCGCTTTTTCGATGGCCAATCCGAAATTGAGTCGGTCTCCAGTGTAGTTATTGATGATCACCAAAACGTCAAGTGGTTTACCGCCAGCGTTTCCTCTTGGCTCAGAGGCAAGATGGATCGCGGTTAAGATTTGCTTCGCGCTCGGACTGGCGAAAATGTCACCAGCGACAGAGGCGTCAAGCATGGACTTGCCCGTATACCCCGCATGTGCCGGTTCGTGGCCTGAACCGCCACCCGAGATGACAGCTACTCGTTTGGTCGCGGACGTTTCTCTCGTGAAAACCGTTTTCGAAGGCTCGTGTCTGAGTGCAGAATGGGTGCAAACATCAGAAAATCATGCATGAAGTAGGTCGTGTGAGCGACGGTGGAGGATGTTGAACAAGTTGGGGAACGTTCAAATAAGAGACTCACAAACATATGTTCGGATTGAGAGCCACAGCCCCACGCAAGGATTTGAGCACTAGACCATCTGGTGAATCGTATAAATGCTTTGTCTGCATGATGTAGTGGACTGGTGTGAGGTACTGGGGAAGATTAACACACCTGGGACTTGAGGAAGACCTCAGACCACCTGACTAAACGCAATGTTTTGGATGTGCCTAATTTTAGCGGCTCTGTAAATTGGCGTATTCTCCTGTATAAACGAAAGTATTGGCGCCCATTTTCTCGTGTTATGGAGGGTTTTGAGGAAACCGCAGGTCCCATCGGTACGCCATACATGATGAATCACCTATTGTTCTTGCCTCACGCAATGTTCGACTTCAAGCTCAAGCCTACGTTCCGTACACATCATGATTTCGAAGAGGATATGAATTGCCGGGTCGAACTCGTACCAATTCGATATGTGAGAGGCCTGTCCCAAATATTACGGTTGACGTACGGAAAGATGTTGCGAGTGCTTACCGGAATACCCAATGGCCCCCTCCCGCGACGATTTGTGGCATAAACCTGATTCAAAGTGCGATACTTGTATAAGAATCATGGAAGGCCCATAGTTGTGTAAAGTGTTGTGTGTCTTTTTCCGACGTGTCGTGATTAAAATCCAAGGAGATTATGTGAAACTGGAGGTGGTTGAAACGTGGAGTTTGTGTTCAATTTGAAAGTTGAATTTGCCAGACGAGATGGTGTGACAGAAATTACATCGGCAGTCACCTATGTAAGGTAATATTGTCACACTGTGTCACGTCGACTCCCACGCGATGCTTTCTTCCAGTTCCAACAAGGTTCAAAGTAACGTTCTATTTTGGTTCAATCCGTCGCTTGGCTCAACAAGTGCCCACTTCTGTCTGAAGCATTGAACATCGACATGCTATCTCCGGTGCAGCGAACACAGATAGTGGGCAAAAAGCGAGTGTTTTTGTGTGTTTCAACTTTCAAGCAATTTGATTCAAATCACCAACTGCACCGTATTCTGATTCAGAACGAGTCGGCTGAACGACTAAGCGCTGTATACATGGTGCCCATGTGGGTCTTTTCCTTATATAGCACAATGTAGTCATGGAACTCCCATGAGTGTGGCATCCCTTTGACTTTTTGCTTCTACCTTACCGTATTCACCCCTTTTATTGGCATCAGAATACGATGGGTGGTTGTAATCGTCTCAGTAGACAAAAGGTCCGATCTGATTTGTCGGGGGATTATCTAAAAGATAAATCAATACCAAGGCTACCAAGCGCTGACTCGATCCAAATCACCAGGGTAGTGCTCGACTATAAAATCAGCTCATCTCATTGTCGACTGCATTGAATTCCTCAATCCCATATCAAGATGTTCTCTGTACAACGCCTCTTGTGAGCACCACCTTATGCCATAAATCTGCGTGTGCGAGCGACTAATTGTCGCGAATTGATTCTGTAGCCCAGTGCTCTGTCTCATTCTCTTGAATTTGGGTGCAGCCTTCGCCCAGTTCAGCATGTCCGTCGCCAGCAACGAAGTCGCGATAGGCCAGAAATTCACTGTATCTTGGTCTCTCGGCAGCTTTCCAAACGAGCCCGACTCCGTCGACATCTGCCTCAACGACGCAGCTGCAACCCAGTTCATCCCCATCGCGTCTATCACGCGCAATGGTGCCACCTCAGGCGCAGTTAACATTACACTTGATGATACCATCTTCCCAGCGACTTATTTACTGGGGATTCGGTTTACTGGATGCTCGTAAGTTTGATTTTTGTGATGTTATGATGTTTGATGAAACGTTGGATGTATAGGTTCCTGCTCGCTCAAGTTCAAAACTTCGAAGTCGTTTCTCCGTAAGTCTAAACTACTCGCAAACGTGCTCATGGGTCGATGCTCAGATACATATCCTTAGATTCTGTGGTGTCAGCCCAAGGGCTATCCCCCCGTAAGTCACCGCTCTTTACGCCATAAAATCATTTCCCTGATCAACTGTCCTTACAACAGCCCATCAGCCCGTTCACTACCGCCCCGCGTTCAGTGATCACTGAAGTGTCTTCTCTGTCTTGGACAGGATCGAGAGATTATGGCAATAACAGTGGATCGCCGTGTAACCCTCATGTTGGTGTATCAGCTATAAATAGGGCACTGTATTCCAAACGAAACATAGAGTTACTTGACATGGGAAATTAGACGCTATTTTACGACTGTCTCCTGATACAAGTAATTCCTATCCCGCGCGATATATGGAAAGGAAATGAGCACTGCGCTATGACCTGATCGAATGATCCATGACTTAGAGAGTCATGATGATGCGTCATGATGTACTACTACAATGTTGGAATACCATCTGGTAAGGCCCCTATCAATGACCTATTGATGGCGCTCATCACCGTTTTCTATATCCGATTCGCGCTTCCTCCCGCCATGTCTGCTTGTCCCCCTTGATTTAGCCACCTGAGAGCTCGAGGTCCAACCCAAGGCTTCCTGTACGGAGAGCGCCGTGATTTCTGGCCAACGTCAAACCACACTCCACTTGGGGCGAAGCGAGGTTCCAGAAATGCTTTCAACCCGGCGCGTCCTGTTCATCTCTGCGTGGCTTGCGCCATTCGGTGGATCGTATCTACCATCCGGTGTTCATGGGTCCAGGAAAACCTAAAGTGGTAACTTGTAAGCGTGGCGTCTATTATCGGCGCAACTGCAGCGCTAACCATAATCTAGGGCAAACTTGCTTGGATAGATAAGTAACGATCCTGAACCATAGCACCGCAGTACTTGTTGCGGATTCAGTCGATGAAGGTTTATTGACTAGAGGTCCGAGAGTGTACGTTGAGGATGTACTCCCTCGACTGCTCCGCGGAGAGGGTAGGTGTTTCCGAAGCGTAGCCCATATTAGAAATCGCTCAAAACGCTGGAAACTCACATTATTTTGGTTCAATAAGCGCTGTATGCGTGCTGTCCATGTGGTTCTTTTGCTTCGTGGATGATGGTAATCTGCCAGTTCTCATGACTGTGGAATCCTTTTATTGACACTTTGTCTGAATCTGCTTCTTTTTGATTCCTGGTTCCTTGCCCGGTTCATCCATTAGCACACATCGCGCTCATTATCGTAAAAATAGAATGGGTGGGTATAGCTGGATCGTTCGAAGACATTGTCCTAACAGCTCGGGGGGTAAACCTAAGCAGAATTCAGGACCAAAGTTACGATTTACGAGATCCAGCGGCTTCAAGTCATCAGAGCGCCTGTGCTCAAGTATAAAATCAGTTTGTCTCGTTACTGACTGCATTGAATTATTCAATCCCACATAAATCGCATATCAGAATGTTCTCTGTACAGCGTTCAAGTCTGTTGTGAGTACTTCATGACGTTATCCTACATGTATATACCAGAAATTCCGTGCTAACATCGTGATCCTCAGCCCAATGCTATCTTTCATCCTGTTACTCCAATTGGGTGTTGCCCTCGCTCAGTTCAGCATGTCCGTCGCCAGCACAGAAGTTGCGATAGGCCAGAAATTTACAGTATCCTGGTCCCTAGGCAGCTTTCCAGACGAGCCCGACGCCATGGACATCTGCCTCAATAACGCAGCAGCGACCCAATTCATTCAGATCGGGTCTTTCATTCGCAACAATGCCACCTCAGGCGCAGTCAATATCACGCTGGATGATACCATCTTCCCATCAACTTATTTATTGGGAATTAGGATTCCTGGATGCGCGTAAGTCTATTCTATGATGTCCTGATGGTTGATTCCCCATGAGAGAACGCTCTACGGTTTAGCTTCTTGTTCGCTCAAATTCAAGACTTTGAGGTCGTTTCTCCGTAAGTCCTGACTACGTGCAAAGGTTGCTCATTGCTCGAAACTGAGATACATACCCTAGATTCTGTGGTGTCAGCCCAAGGGCTATCCCTCCGTAAGTAATCCCCGCTCAGGCCATGTCGGTGATGACCTAACCCTATATCAGTCCATCCTGATCAGCTCGCTCTTTACCATTGACCCCTTGCGGCCAGTGATCATGGTCGGGTCGTCTATGTTTTGGATGAGCGACAGTGAGATTATGGAACCAATGAATCGGCGTGTAACGTGTAACCCTTGAGTGTTGTGGATCAATTATAAATAAGTTTTCTGTTCGGCCGAAGAAATACAGAGAGGAAACAAATTTACTATCAAATGGCTCATGCCTTCAAGGTGCGAAATGTTTGATAAGGAGGCCACTCAGAGAACAAGTTGCTTAGTTCAGACCATTACCTCGCCGATGGCGTTCTGGACGCCATTGTAAATCTGAAAGGCCGAGTCCGAGCCGTCACTGGGGTCATGCAGCACCCTCTCAATCCTGTAGAGTACGTTGAGGAGATACACTTCCTCGTTGCTCGGTATATGGTGTAGGTCATGCAGATTATTCCGAAGTGCCAACTTTTCCAGGCGAAGAATTGTCCGAAAAGGAAGAGAGTGAATGTGTAATCGAGTGACTGAGGATCTTCAAGGCCTTTCTCTGCGACCTCGACTTCGGCGATTCGGTGCTAGCACAGGACCCATATTCGACTTTGCAGGTACTGAGAGGCTCGCCGCTCGGAGGAGAGGGTCGTAGTATTTTCGAACCGCATCTCGCTCCTCTCTGCGTGCTTGAGCAGATTGTGTTGTCATTCCCCCAGATTGCGGTGCGATCATGTACAAGCCTGAAGAGTATTGAAACTGAATTATTTCTTCCCGCGCGATGATAGTCCGCTCGGCACCAGGTTCTGTACTCAGCATGACGGGCACAATTCGTCAAACTCACTTTATTATGATTCAACAAGCGCTGAGAAGCGCTCGGGATGCATGTATGTTGTCCCATGTCAGGGCTTCTCGAAGTATATCCGACAAAATGGAGTAGCTTACAAGTAAACTTGCATTAGCACCGAAGATGGTCTAGTGACAAACTGGCTCTATTCTTGTAAAAACTGAGTACTGAATGTCCGACTCGGAGTGAGAGAACCACACCTGTGATAATAGAGCTGGCCTCTCGAGTCTTGCCTAGCACTGGAGTGTTTTCGGATAACCCAGATAACAGGAAACGATACCTTGACGAAACCTATGTCACTGGTTTCTGAGGCTCATTAAATCCGCGTAGTAGGACACGTACTAGAGTATAGTAGTCGCAACTTTATGTCCCGGAGGTGTTCTAGATTAGATGTATTTTTAATGGGTGTCGTGCCATTATCATGTTCAGGAGTCTAAACTGCAGGCTTATTGTTAAATTCAATATGATTCATGACCAGAAGGGCACACGCCCGAAGTCGAATCGAAAGGGTAACCGGGTTTGCCTTCTGGGCGCCTATTTATGTTTCCAGAGCGCATAATCACCAAACTAATACAATATCCTTTACAGGCATAATGATTATCTGTGGCCTATCTCGCGCATTGTCTCCATTCTCCCTGGCACTACTATAAGTAAAGTCGTTTAGCTTCCTCACTTCACCAGCTTCAAGTTCAAAGAATATCAAATCTTAGACTCGACTGACCGTACAATTTGACCAACTCCTTCAATCGATACCAGCACTGCTTCTGATAACCATTAGGCGAGGATTTGCTTTTTTGGTAGATGCACTAGCACTAGAATCTCGTCTCCGAATGTATGGGGCGGGATCTGCTGAAGTTTTTGGTCCTTGTTCCTCATCATTCACAGGTTATTCTAGTTGATAGGGCCCAGATATTGGAGTATAAAGTCGTGATAGCCTTTACAGAACGATCATCAATCGACCCCACAAAAAGAAATGAAGAGCATCTTCTCCGCGTTACTGTCTTTCGCCATTTGCAGCACCGCGATGCCAGCCCTTACTGGAGCTCATCAGGTCAGTCACCAGTGATGCTATGGATATCCACCTCGATGCCGTCGAGCTTATTTGATCATCACACCTATAGGCGCATACAGTTAACACCTGCGCAGATCCTAGCATCGCCACTCTCTTCGTTGAATTATTCAGTCCAACGCGCACCGCACACGTCGTCCGCACCAAGATGGACGTCCTGGCCGCATACGACTCAGCCGTCGGCACCCGAGACAACTTCCAATACCAAGGCCCCTCCTTCCGCGCCTGGAGGACCCCACAGAACTTCACGGTTCCCTTCTACCAACTGAGCAACCAGGCGCTGGGTGGTGGGGATTTCGTGTTCCTCCCAGCAAACCCGGTGAATGGGAGCCCACCAACCCCGCCTGCTGGGTTTGCTATTGATGGAGTCGCGGGATATGCGTATTCGACGCAGGTGTGTGGAAGCGTGCCGCTTTACTCTGCGGCCAACGCCGCGCAGAGTGATCATTATTGGACGATTGACCTCAACGATCACAATGCTTTGATCGCTATGAGTGGATGGGTGGATGATGGGATTCCGTTCTATGTCTTACCATTGGGTATGTGTATTGACTCTCGTCACTGTGTTTTCCCTTTGGCTGCGTCTTGAAGCTGACGGATGTTCTATTTTATCACAGAATCTTGCTCTTGCTCTGTGCCAGGCGGGGTTGTATTGTAGTAGTAGCCTGAGCTTTTGGTCCCATTCGGACTTGAAAATGAATATCCAACTGTTGGGGGAGTGCCGCCGTAGCAATAGCTATCTGACTTGGGTTCCAATATCAGGAGAAATTGATCATCCACACCAAATATACACAATTATGACTCTGATGTATTGCGTTGACCGAACAGTGGCGTTCTGTCATTCAAAAGAGAGTGGTCAGCGCCGAATGTGGGGGAGCAGAACATAGGATATAGGACTTACCAATGTGAAATAGAGCAGGGGTAGAGAGTTGATAGACAGCACGTCCAAGCCGATTCGCGGAACTTGGCGCTCATCGCAAGTCAGTCAACCCTCATCCGGCCCGACGTCTTCCGATGCGCTTTGATTCTCTGGAGTCTGGATTGAAGAATTAACTGTCCACCTCTATGATATACTGATATCTCCCAAAGCCTATTCCTTGGACTCGCGTACTATGTACACAGGAAATATACACAGCCCAACGAAGTTGAGAAATAGAACGCGACGACCGAATATCCCGAAGATTATCCTCCCCCATTGCATCCTATACATCGAGCTTTCTCCGGAAACGTAATGTTTGAATCGGAACGATTATTACTCTAGTATTAACAGCTTTTCTGTCAAGGGAAGTCTTCAGTCGAGTCGTGCCGCAGCACTGGGACGAACATTATAGTAATTCAACACTACTACATACATACAGTACATATAAGCAATAACATCATAGGGTGGAATCGAGCTGGCTGGCAGCGAGTAGCATCACACAAAGAAAATAAATGAAGGTAAATCAAGAGGATAAATCAAGCCGTGACTCCCCGTAGGATTAAACGAATGGCGAAATGTGAACTATGAAATGGAGGTTGTGATGACAAGGCGTAATGTAGTATCTGTCGAGTCTCGAGTCCGAATAGCTTGCACTGCAAGTTCGCGATAAGTTGATGAGTTTCGATCTGATGAATAGGCGGTTGAGATAAAGTCGACAATCCAAGTTACCCAGAAATCTCAGAAACTGTCCCTTCTCCCTCTTCGTTTCGACTTCTTAGTATGTCCACCGCCCCAAAAGCTTGACCCGAACTTCTTCAAACTGATATTCCCAAAGAACGACCCTCCGTGTTCTGATTCCGAGTCCGAGTTGTACGCTTGTGGATAATGGTATTGATCTGAGGACGTGTAGGGGTACGTCGTCATTGGGGCCTAGATGAAAAAAATGAGGTTGACCGAAACGTCAGGGCTTCGTCTTCCAGGCACATGAGTACCAGAATTTTAGAACAAGGGCGGTTTCGGTAAAGGGTCGAACGCGAACGCGTACTCGCGTACGATCAAGAAAGAGGAAAATTGGAAAAAACCAAAGAAACACCAAGGAATCGAGAATTTAATGATTGAAACTTACGATTACGGCTTTCTGTCCCGGCGGGATGATCACATATCCACCTCCGTTGATGGGGACGTACGCAGATTGGTTGGGCGGTGACTGGAGGATCTGCGGTCCGTTCGAGAGTGGCGGAGATTGCAGAGCGTACATCGGCTGCGACTGTAATGGAGGATGCGAATACGACGTGGACCGAGAATGCGATCTTGAACGGTGTTTTTTATTAGACGAAGAAGGGCGAGAGGAATGTGTTTGGGAAGTCGAATAGGAATAGCTCGGCGTGAGGAAGGCTGGTCGCTGTTGAGGTTGCTGCACAGCGTACCCCTGCGACATCGTTGCATACGTCGGTGGTGGTGGTGCTTGCATTGACTGATATCCGACATACGATTGCTGAGCGGTGGTTGTGGGATACACGTTCCCCGTGTTCATCATCATGATGGACGGCGGGGTACTCACGGACCGTTGTGGCGTTGGCGCATATGTCAGTCCCATCGGCATCGAAGGCAGTGCTGCATACGACGTGTGTGGGCTGGGATACAGGCTTTTGCTCCCACTGCTGTGATGATGTCGATGCTTGCTGCCAGTGCTTTGATGGTGATGATGGCGCTTTGAAGATCCGGAATACGTGGGTGATATCACGCCCTGTGGCGTTGCATAGAAGGCAGGGTAAGGTTGCTGGTACTGATACTGGGGCTGGTACTGTTGAGGGTAAAGCTGATTGGGATGTGGAGGAGGATGATAGTAGGCTTCTGAAGGTTCTGAAGGTGGCCGTTCTCCTGGTATGGGCATGAAAGGGTTCGCTGGCTCATGTTGGAGGGTGTCGTCCACCCAACTCGCGATTTGATTCTGCTTCGCTATGTGACGCTCGATGGCGTCCGGAGAGTAGTCATATTCAGTCATTTCGGGATGAGAGAAAGGCGGAGGGAGGGAGGGGAGATAAAGCCAAGAATCGGCGGAGGCGGATTATAAACGATTGTGTGGCGGCCCAACAGGAATGTGTGTGGTAGCGGTACCCCTAGGCCCAGCCGGCGCCGCGAGGCTCAATAGGGATGGAGCAATGCCACGTTCCGCTCAAAATTGATGAAGATGCTTGCTGTGGATGGAGGATCCAAACGAAGAACAGCAGTGTGGACTTTATACGCATTGTACGCAGTCAGCATCGCCAGTAAAGTTACTCGGCTCAGAAGGAACGCACCTCGATGTAGCTTGCTCTGCAAGTTATTTACGACTGCATTGCCGCACGGAAATGATTCGACCAGATGAGTACAACTAGAGCAGGCCCCACAATGGGGAAAGAGAGCGCACCGCAAAGTGCTGGAGAGTGACGGGGGGAAGGAACAACAAAATGGGCCGTGGGCAACGTAAAACGAGGCATCCCGAATATATCTCGTGGCAGGGCCGACTCAAGGAACAGTGGCACAGGGATCCCAAATCTGCCCGTAAAGCTCACGCGCCGCCCTCCGATAATATCCCCAATGTCCTAAAGCGAGCGACTGACAGCATTCTGACTCGGAGCCTCAGCGCTGATATCCGCCGTTTCTGTTCTATAATGATTCAGACAAACGTTGAGATGGAGGAAACATTCGGAAAGATAGATATAGATTGATCATCATCGTCATTTGCCGTCATGTTTCAAGCTCAGACCCTTTGGATTTCCTTTCTGAGCCTTTCGTCTTAGTTTTTGAGGCAATTTTGAGGGATCATGAAAGCAAAGGGAATGGAGTGGCGAGGCTGGATCCAAACCCACTGCAAAATGCGGCGCATGTGTATATGGTATCATTGGGACGTGGCCATCGCGGCAAGTTTGAGTCTGACCGAACCAGGACTTGTCAAAAATCGACATTGAATTCAATTGCATTAAACCCAGAAGAGTAGTTTGGTAATGATTCCAACGAAATTGTGTACATGAATGACGGTGTTTGGACCCTGGAAGATCATATGAATGCTCCTCCTCCTCCTCATCAAGCTCTTGTTACGAAAGTAGAACATGGAACCTGGACTGAATTTAAAAATAGAGGATTTTTTTGCAATTTTTTTCGGAATTACGAGCACTGCTTCCGCGCTGGGGGGCCGGGGCTTGGGGGCTGAAGCTCTGAATCTGAAGACTTATATATCGCTAGTATTTGAAGAGTTTAAAGAGGCAACTGAGAAGAGAGCCGCTTTGCAGCGCTAAGAGCGTAAATTTTAAAGCAGAGTCTTGCAAAAAGCTGCCGAAATATAGACACGTGATATGCCGATTGGTCTAGACCTCGGGTCTCGAGCGCCGGACAATGCCAGTGATTGCCGATCGCGGCAAGGATGACTTAGACTCCTTGCTTGCTCCTTTCTCCACTTGTGCACATCTCTCAACTCTCTCGAATGGTCTTGAACGATCTCTTAAAAGTCGACAACGGAAGCACGAAGTTGTCATTCTGCGTTCCCCAAAAACACTACCTCCCGCTGATTTCCTTCCATTTTGTTCACAACGCAAAGTGAACCGGAACAACGTTGAACAACTCGCGCTAAAGACGACAAACCAGGCATTTGAAATTCGTGTCGGCGATGTCCATCTCGTCCCCTGTTTCCAGGAATTTCATTGGCTGCAGCGCCTCTGTTATCGGATGAGCTTGGCGGCCGAGATAGCATGAAGATCGATCGTCGGGCACCGCACCGCCCCCCTCCGAATAATTAAATTCGCCCGCTTCGCGAGTCGTCGTCCCTTCATCCTCTTCCTCTTCACCTCCATCTACGGTTCATTCCACTCACTTTTCATCACTATCTCAAATGGATTTCTTGAAGAAAGTCGCCACTGAGGCTGTCAACAGCACCAGCAACAACAACAACAATAACAACAACAACAACAACAACAACAACAACAACAACTCTAACAACAACAACAACAACAACTCAGGCAACGACGTCGCCGGAGCAGTAATGGGCCAACTCAACAACGTTCTCGGTGGAGGCCAGAAGGGAGAGCAGAAGGAGGACTTCCTCGATAAGGGTACGTCGCACGATCTCCCCCCCCCCCCATGCCCGTTTCATACATGTTCCGTTTTCACGCTTTTTTTTTATACCCCTGGTGACCCGGGATCCGTCTTTCCATACACCGTACCCTACCCTGTTTTTCTCTTCTCTTCTCTTCTTTCATCATCCCCGTCCTCTCCCTACTACCATCCCTTTGCGTTTGCGTCTCCGTCTTCGTCTTCGTAATCTGCAACGCACCGCTATGATGTTCATAAACTTACACGACGAACTCGAACAGCTATCGACCTTGTCCAGGAGAAAGTCCTCAAAGCCGGACCTCAGGACAACGAGTCCGCCGTCGAGCAGGCCAAGGACGCCCAAATCGCTGCCGCCATCCGAAGTGGATACAAGACCGCCACTGGGAAGGACTTTCCCGTCTAAAGGGCAGGGCTCTGTTACCTCGTCCGAGTCCGAGTCTACTCCCTCGTCATCATCGTCATCATCCTTGCCTTCGTCTTCGTCTTTGTCTTCGCAAAGATCCCATACTAAACATAAACCTGTACCTGTACCCGTCACTTCATCAACACCAACACCAACACACACTACATCGTCCAAGTCCATTCCTTCGTCCACGACCACTAGAAACGCACAAGAACCTGAAATCGAATCACCTCCATCTCTTTCCGCCACCACCACGTCCACGTCCTCGTCAACTCCATCACCATCATCATCATCATCGTCATCCGCCAGTAAACCTCATTTCCATACTGTCGCGAGTCGGTTTTTGTTAGCTGGGGCGAGAGCGAATACGTACTCGAGATGGAATGGGTTTTGATTTTTTTTTTTCGATTTTTCGTGTATCTAGTATCTAGTAGTTATTTTATCACATTCATCGTTCACAAGGAATCGGAGTACCGGACAACTCGTCTCATACTAGGCCCTCATCGCGTCTTGAGATTATGGTTAAAAGAATTTCGATAGCTGTTTGTACTATACATGAAGATTAATGGGTTGTGAGCATACGGATCTAAAAAATGAAAACAGAAGACAAGGTCTATAGCGTCTACCTGGGTATTATCACTCATCCAGGGAAGCAGATTCACCACCACTGACCACCACAAGAAAAAACGCCTACATCATACATACACACTAGCTCCATCTCATCGAACCCGGGCTAAAAAGCACATCGGTCGACCGTCCGACCCTCAAGACAAATCGAACCCAGCCCCCGAGAAAATCGCCTGCAACAACTTCTCCTTCAGCGTCCTCTCGCTATCATACCTCGGCAACTAGTATCATTTTTAGAACGACGTCAGACTTTGGATATTTTAAGAGGAAAGGCCTTAGAGGAAACAGGACGGCATACCTTGAGCAGATTCACGCATGTACTGGACGTAGGAAGGCGGTGTTGGTCTGAACCGGCGTCTCGGATTGAGAAATTCGGGTTGAGCTCTTTGAATCCACTATAACGTTTTGTTATTCGGTGTCAGTCCAAGGTGTCGAAGGGTATTTTTGTTTTTGGAGAGAAAAGTACGTACAGCAACGGTGGTCGACTACAGCTCGTCACGAATCTCAACAGGGCTCTTCTCTGTTCCTGATCGAACGAGTTCACGACCTATTGAAGAACGGGGCATCAGTCAGGTTCAGTGAATTTCAAATGTTCATTGCCGTAGACTATAAGAAAAGGGAGGGAAAGAAAGAAGAAAGACTTACATTCCAAAACGCGACGATCGTAGGGTGGTGATTATCGTATAACCCTCCATAGTTCGTATGGTTGCGCAAGTCATCAAGGTCGATTGGCGAATTCACACCTCCGATGAGGATTTGCACTTCTTGCTGGTTGAACATCCTACAGTAGCGAGAAACAGAGATACAAAAAATAGTGAGTACTAGGAGATGAATCATAAACAAACAACCACGTACCGAATCCACTTTGAATCAATCATCTCGCTCAGCCCTTCAAAGAAGGCATTACTCTGAAGCTTGATTTGTTTACTGAGCCGATAATGCGATACGAGGTAGATGTAAGTCAGCCTGTTCTCGCTCGTCACGGCGATGTTAGATCCGTTGGGTATGAGGTCGACCGATTTGGCTTCGCCGAATTCTGTTCGGGGTAAAATGAAAAGATAAAAAATCGACATAAATTCGGATTTGAGAGACAACAAAAGGAGAATCGACGAACCATCAATGGCAACTGTGAAATTAAGCGAGAGGTCCTCCGGGTTCCCTTTATAATGTTTGAGATATATGAGACCCTTGTATAACTCTGGGTCCAGCGAGAAGAGATCGTCGAGGAATGATTGACGGCCTAACCACTATTCCACGATTAAAGACAAACGGTACTTTGGTATCAACATCAACATCGTCAAAGAGGCATGCAGATGAACGAACCTTGGCCAAGAAGAATCCAGCAAACGCGACGTCAACCAAAATCCCCTCGTACATCGCCTTCCCCAATATACGCCCAATAAATCGATACCAGTTCAAGCTGTGTGCTAGCGACGAGGGATGGTTGAATCATCATTTATGGCCACAGGTTTTTCTAAGAAAGAAAGAACTCACGTTCGGTGGCGTACGCATGTGGGTTGGGATACAGCTCCCGTTTGGTGTTTGCCAGCCACAGTCCCCGATCGGTATCAAACACCTCACGACACAGCGACGTGAAAAACTCTTTAAACACCCCTCCTCCATCAATCCCAGCTCTATATGAAACCATGATCAGTGAGCGTTAACACAGTAACAATCAAAAGAACGTGATACGCACTCCTCATTCCCCCACTGATCCACAAACGTGATCTCTACCGGACCCTTCAAATCTACCTCGCTCAGCCTATCGAACCCATCTTGGGCCACCATTTCCCTTCGCACCATCACCCTGGGACGCGTACTATGTCCAAACATCCCCATCATCCCCATCCCACCCATACCGCGGCTAGCCCTAGCCACTTTATCCCCAAGAACGAAATGCCTGAAAATGCTAACCCGTGTCTCGAAGGGGATGGCGAAAGGAATGTTGTTGAGGATGGCGAGACGGGGTGAGAGAGAGGCGAGGTATAGTTGGTTGTGGTGCCTGTGGTTGCGTTTGGAGAGCGGGAGATGATGTGATGATGATGGAGGTGTGTCGTTGGACGAGTTGAGTTGTTGGTCTTCAAGCCTGGTTGACCCGCGTAAATTGACTGATGGATGTAATGGTAACGGATACGTACACAGCAGCCTCGACGAACGAGTTCATGTCAAGTTGCGAGGTGATGAGCCAGTGACCTGGAGGCACGAACGGTTTCCTTGAACTTCAAATACAAAATCAACCTCCGATCACAGACCACACAAGAAAAGAAAAAACTCACTCTCTGGCATGGATTCCGACCAAACACTTCGTCACCTTCTCCCTCGCCGCGTCCCACGTACACCTCACCCGTGGACTGATAAACTCCCCCATTACTGGCACACTGCTAGTATTCGAATCACCGACCATCCCAGCGCCGCCACCTCTCCAATACACCTCGAACGCGACGTCCAAAAGAAGCCTACTCAGTTCTATCAGCTCGTCCAGTACAAGTGGGTTCCTTGTCCCTGGATTCGCCCCGCGCGCTGCAGGTTGGGACGGGCCAAAGAATTCGTCGTCGCCCATCGTGAGCAGGGCTTGCGAGTAGAGGTCACAAAAGAGAAGGAGAGGCGTCCAGTACGACGCGTTCTTTGGGTCTATTTCATAGGATGAGAATAAATAAGAAGAGAGGGCATAACACGTACCGAACACAGAAGTTGGTTCGTCATCCCTCCTTTTGTTCAGTGGTGACGATCTCACCGCTGTACGATACAGGGCACCAACGAGCCCGAGACCCGCACCTCCAGACACAGCCAAAATGGTGTTCCAGATGGTCGCACTCTCCGACCTCGGCCAAGCTGCCGTCAATGCAAAAAGGAAACCGACTAGTTTATGAAATATGGAATCTGGAGACGAGCTTGGGGGAAACGGCATCTTCGACTGTGTGGCTGTGATGAGTGACGTCAGGTGTGTTGCAGAGATGAGTTTCTGTAGCCTGTTCTTTGTCTTATCGTCGATTTTAGGCGGCGTAAGTGTTGGAGACGGTGTATCGAAAGATTGGACAACGGCAACACGCGTCGAAGGGCCTTCGCTGTCGGAATCTGAGTGACCATCGTCCTCTTGGGCATACACCCTCGCTCGTTTCTTTCCCTTAACGCCCTTCTTCTCCTTTTCTTTGAAAAGCTTGTCGTGGAAAGAGTTCAGCAACAGCACCTGAATATCCAGATATGTTCCGAGCGCAGCGGGAGACAACGACTTGTAGTTGGGAGACACGATGGTGAACAGGTTCGCAGTAAGGTGTATCTTTCCAGATGCTGTAAGTTTCTGGACGATTTCTCCAATAATTGGTGCCAGGTCGTCCAGGCGTTTGATCGGGAGCTGCGCGACAAAGTGAGAGAGGATATCTAGCGGAAGACGGTTTGGAAGAAGTGGTAGGGCGAGAATGGATGAAAATATGGACGTTGAAATAGCAGTGTGATCTGGAGAGGAGGTGGGGAATGTGGATAAAGGCAATGTGACGAGGTGAAGAAGAGGCGGAATCGATGGTGATGATTTTGACGAAACAGGCTATAATTTATGTATAAGAAAGGAAGGTAAGAAGGAAAAGCGAACTCACGATGAGATCTAGTGCGGATCGGAGCATGTCGTAGTAGTTGTGTTGTAGAACGTATCTCGTCAACTCCACGCAAACTGGTGTTCCATGATCCTTTCCCAACACGTTCAGGTATGTGTCGTGCGAGAGTAGAATGGCGAGCACACGCATGTACTTTCGTGCATTATCCGACTCCGGGGCTGCCTGAACCGAGCTCATTAGCAGTACACAAGCCTTTCGCATCAGGACCAGCCAGCTCTGTCCGTTGGCGCCTACAGCAGGCCCCAACACAGCCTCTACCACCAGAACCATGAACACAACGGCGAACGACTAGAAACGAGGTAGACTCACCCGGACCCACACCCAGGATCGTTTCTGCCCATCGACTAAGCACCTCGTCGTCCCTCCCGATGAGCACGAGACACCTCAAACCGGTGAGACCACCGACGTCGGTCGCGAACAACGATTTCATCTGAGCTCGTGTTTTCCTGGCCTGTAGCGTGCCACGGTACCAAGCCTGTATCGTCGTCGCACCCTCCACCCTCCGTTTGTGTTCAGCTCGCGCCTGACGCTCTGCCTGAACTCGCGAAAGGATCGTCGCAGGTGTGGTCGCTGAAGAGACGCCACCCAAGTTGATTTTTCGTTTCCATTCGTCCCCGAAAGCTGGCTGCATGTTCCTGTTTCTACTTTGAAGTTTGAGAGATCGTGTTTAAGCTTCACCTTTCTCCTCTTCTTTGTAGGATCCAAATGTGTTGGTGGTGGTTATGAAGAGAACCTGGAAATGCGTAAGCTCTCCTTAATTAGAGTGTCACGTGTATGACAACATCGGGATCTTATCTTATCTACACCGATTACTGTCATAGAGAACGAATCATTTTTTGAAGGTTTATGGGAGCTTTTTGTAATTTATTTATTTCCTAAGCTTTGACACGAATGTTTCCTCCATTCGCTCCGTTTCCATAATAGTTCTCTCCTCCATTCGCACCGCTAACAGTCGTTTTCGCACCTTTTCCACCGCCGGGGCGCCTACCTCTACCTCCCGCATTGACGTTGATCTTCCCGCCATTCGCACCATTCCCTCCATAGTTGAACCCACCATTGGCACCCTTGACGTTCACTTTGGCACGAATGGGCCTAGTGGGACGATGGCGCCTGCGTCGGTACTCGTCCTCCTGATCTTTCGCAATGGAAGCCTTGTCTTCATTGACTTGTACATCCCGGCTGACCCTGATGTTTCCACCGTTCGCGCCGTTTCCACCGATGTTGGTACCGCCATTCGCGCCGCTGACGTTGATGTTCTTGTTTGGACGTCTTGGGGCCGGGCGGGGGCGGTATGGACGAGGGCGTGGACGAGGGCGAGGGCGAATGTAAACTGGGCGGCGTATACGACGAATGGGACGACGGCGAGGTCGCCAGAATAACCCCGTCGCGTCGTTAATCTCCATGGCCCGAGTTTGAGACATAGTCATCTCGGCCGCATTGTCATCATCCGGGGAGGCCTGGGAGTCAAGGATATCTACGCCCTGGTCAGCGGCAGTCCCTTGCGGCTCGCCGGCGGCCAGGGAGAGCTCTGTGGACTGAACTCTCGCGAGTGCTTGCATGCCAGCACCCAATACGCAAAGCACAGTCAGAGTGCTTGAGATAAAGTGTTTCATGATTGTTTCTAGTCAAAATAGTTCACAATCAGCTTTGAATAAAAGTTGGACATCGGTGATTTGTCTTGTATAACTCACTTTCCTATCTGGTCACAAGATTGTGTTGACGTTGAGACGGGCTGACATATCTGTACGAAACATGAAGGGTTATATACCCCATCGACAGTAACTGCTTAGTAGCTTCAAGTTAAACTTCTCTTAGTATCAATGCCTCAACTTAGCGAAATTGAAGTGCCACTGTGATGGGCTGGACGATCCAGAGAACTTCCTCACACTAACATTTAGGAGGGCCCGCTAGGTGCTTCTGATTCCCAGAATACCCACGAACGGTTTACGCTAAACATCTTGCGCACTACGAAAAGAGGCGACACATTAGACGCGCCTTGGACGCGCCGATAGCCAACATACTAAGCGACCTTGGCACCGCGTTTGGAGTGAGGAATTTGCTGGTTAGTAATTCTCTTGGTAGAACTAAAGATTGTGGTCAGTTATGTGGAGTCACTTGGAAGCTCCAGCGACGATGTTCGGATGAGTTAAGGGGGACTAGGAAGTCCGATCAAGCTAGTACCGCTGTGTTAGTCCCTCTTTTATCCTTCAAGTTTGGATGCCGACCTGAATTGCACTAGAGTTGGAATCGCAAATTTCCCGGCTTGTATGGCTCCTCTAGACCTCCAGACTATTCTTCTGATGTATGAATAGTGGAACGAAGTCGAGCGTCGATACCTAGTAGTACCGCTAGATTTAACGAGGCTGGTATATTTAGGTTACCAGGGTGGGCCCAGTGAGTTTGTTTGGAGTCAACAACAACAGAGATCTCGAGTCTAGTGAGTGAAGTCATTGGTGGAAGTTTGAGCGAACATTGAACGTTGAACTTCAATAAAGTCCCTACTACCACCAACGAGACTTAACTTACCTAAATATCAATCATGGATGCCTGTCCCCCAGCCGCAACGTCATGTAGAGGTCTCTGAGATCCTGGGAAAATAGGTCAAAATCGTTGGAAAATCTTTGGAAAATCTGACATTAATTTTCTCTTGCATCCATTCAATATCGGTATAAAAAATACATCATCGCTTCGATTAAATTCACCGTTTTCTCTCCAGACAAGCGCCGTTCAAATCTATGCCTCTACCGCGAGCCCTTGAGCGTCTTCGCCTTCCTCACCATTTTCAGCGTTGTTGGTCTCACCGTGGGCATCTTTGATGTTTACGTCTGCCTTCGTAGGACCAGTGGGCCCACCGGCGCCACCGCCACCGCGACGGCGCCCACCACCACCATAAAGGCGTGGGCCACCACTAGTAGCACTGGCATGACCCCCACCCCCACCCCCACCTCCACCTCCACCATAACGGCGCCCACCACTACCATATTGGCGTCCACCACCGTGACCCTGACTCCCGCCTCCACCACCCGGACTCCCGCTTACACCATCGCGGTGTCCACCATGGGCCCGACTCCCGCCTCCACCATAGCGACGCCCACCACCACCACCACCCCCATAGCCCTGCCGCCTCTGGTTCCCGTCACGTTTCGCGACACCACTTTCATCCTCTGTTTCAAGCTGTATATCGCGTGTGACGCGAATATTCCCGCCGTTCGCGCCGTTTCCACCGATATTGGTACCGCCGTTCGCGCCGTTGACGTTGATGTTCTTATGTGGGCGTCTTGGGGGTGGTCGGCGACGAGGACGAGGGCGAGGGCGAATGTAAACCGGGCGGCGGATACGACGAATGGGACGACGACGAGGCGGCCAAAGTAATCCCGCTGCGTTGTCCTCTGAATCACGAGCGTTCACATTGGCCCCGGCTCGGAGGAAGCTGGCAGCAAGAGCACTGAGCCAGTCTGGAACTTGAATCTGGTAGGCCACGTCACCGATGTCGGGTAGTCCGCCTGGAAGCTGCGGATCGCGGGTTGAGAGTTCTGTTGCCGACTCGGAAGCTCCCCCCTGGACCTCTGCGAGGGCTTGCAGTGGAATGTTCAGGACGCAGAGCACGGTAAGCGTGCTTGATAAAAGGTATTTCATGATTCTTTCTAGTAAAAACAATCAATCAGCTTCTATCATTCTGCAAGACGGTTGAATGACATGATGGAGGTAATCTGTTCTCTATGACTCACTTTCCTGTTTCGTTACAAGATCCTTGAGGTGGGCTGACCTTTCCGTACAAAACATGAGGGGTTTTATACCCTATCAAAAATGACTGCTGAGTAGCTCGAATTGTTATTAATATGTCCCACTAAATTTTAGCGCAATCAAATAATTTCCTCTAATCCGAGAAACATATACCGACGGTTTATACTTGAACATTTCGTTCAAGCTTGGCTGGCGAACAGAGGCGGATACTAAATCCAACAATTGGAGGATCTGCAATACATATCTTGCAGTTAGACAGGGGGACGAGGTAGTTCGATCCAAATACCGCTGTGTTAGTCCCTCATTTGTCTGTTGGGCTTGTGTCTGGATTACCATAAAACGTTAAACGTCACGCCAACTCGAGCTTCTATCATTAAATATTCTATGAACGTTGGCGTCAGCAGGAAGTCAGGTATTAATACTAGTACACCGGCTAGCTTCAACAAGTTCAAGCTAATAGACTGGAGTGATTTTAGAGTCCACCACAGCACCTAGCTCGAGAGATGGAAGTCAACTTGCTTGGAGCCAACTTAGTCCTCGGCGGATGCCGCGGCCTTCCATTTTCGGAAATAATTTCTAAAAGCGTCACCATAAGGATCTTCCTGTCTTGCACTAGGAGTCGATCATAACAGAGCTCTTGAGTCTAGTGGGTAAAGTCATTGGAGGAAGTTTGAGCTCCAAGCCTGACCGAACGATGAGCGACTCGATGAACTTCGAACGTTGAACTTCAATACAAATTCTACTACCACCAACGACACTTAATTTACCTGAATATTAATCAAGGATGCCTGTCCCCCAGCCGCAACGTCATGTAGAGATCTCTGAGATCCTGGGGAAATAGATGAAAATCTTTGGAAAATCTGACATTAATTTTCTCTTGCATTCCATTCAATATTGGAGAATATTGGTATACAAAATACATTATCACTTCAATTACATTCATTGTTTTCTCTTCAGAAAAACGCCGTTCAAATCAATGCCTCGACCTTTTGAGCGCCTCCGCCATTCCCACCATTATCACCGTTCTTGGTCCCACCGAGGGCACCTTTGATGTTCACGTTCGCCTTCGCAGGCCCGGCTACACCCCCACCACCACCCCCACCAGGACGGTGTCCACCACCCCGACTCCCGCCTCCACCATAGCGGCGCCCACCACCGCCACCATACTTGCGCCGACCACCACCATACTTGCGCCCACCGCCGCCACCACCGCCATACTTGCGCCGACCACCACCACCACCATACTTGCGCCCACCACCATACTTGCGTCCACCACCACCATACTTGCGCCGACCACCGCCACCACCGTACTTGCGCCCACCGCCACCACTTTCATCTTCAGTTTCAAGCTGTATATCGCGTGTGACGCGAATATTCCCGCCGTTCGCACCGTTTCCACCAATGTTGGTGCCGCCATTCGCGCCGTTGACGTTGATGTTCTTGTTTGGGCGTCTTGGGGGTGGTCGGCGACGAGGACGAGGACGTGGGCGAGGGCGAATGTAAACCGGGCGGCGGATCCGACGAATGGGACGACGACGAGGCGGCCAAAGTAATCCCGCTGCGTTGTCCTCACGAGCGTTCACATTGGCCCCGGCTCGGAGGAAGCTGGCAGCAAGAGCACTGAGCCAGTCTGGAACTTGAATCTGGTAGGCTTCGTCGACGATGCCACTTGGATCTACGCTTATAAACTGCGGCTCGCGGGTGGGGAGTTCTGTTGCCGAAGCTTCCCCCTGGACCTCTGCGAGGGCTTGTAGTGGAGTGCTCAAGACGCAGAGCGCAGTAAGCGTGCTCGATAAAAAGTATTTCATGATTCTTTCTAGTAAAAACAGTCAATCAGCTTCTATCAACTCGCGAGACAATTGAGTGAGATGATGGATGTAATCTGTTCTCTATGACTCACTTTCCTGTTTCGTTACAAGATCTTTGAGGTGGGCCGCTGACCTTTCCGTACAAAAGATGAGGGGTTTTATACCCTATCAAAAATAACTGCTGAGTAGCTCGAATTGTTACTATTAGTATGGCCCACTAAGATTTAGCACAATGCAATAATTGCTTCTTATCCGAGAAACATATATCGACGGTTTACAGTTCAACATTGCGCCCATGTGTGGTTGGCGAACAGAGGCGAGATTGGCTACTAAATTCAACAGTTGGAGGATCTGCAATACATATTTTGCAGTTAGACAGGTAGTTCGATCCCACTACCGCTGTGTTAGTCCTTCATTTGTCTCTTGGACTTGTGTCCGATGGATTATCATAAAACATTAAAAGTCGCGCCAACTCCAGCTTCTATCATTAAATATTCTATGAACGTTGGCGTCAGCAGGAAGTCAAGTATTGATACTAGTACACCGGCTAGCTTCACCAAATCCAAGCTAATATATTGGAGTGCTTTTAGAGTCCGCCAGAGAAACTAGCTAGATGGAAGTCGACTTACTTGGTGCGGACATAGTCTGGATTGCAGCCACAGTACCCGTCCATCCACATCGAGGACTTGGAGCTGTACCTCAGCATCGTGTCACTGCCTCGGCGGATGCCGCGACCTTCCATATTTGGATATAATTTCTAAAAGCGTCACCATATTCTTCCTGTGCAATGTGCGTGGAAAAGAACAAATTATTGCGTGGTGGATTGTATGTTTATTGCCACATTGAGCGATAATACAAATTCGAATTCGATGCGACAGACAGTGGCTGTGTCTGTATGGACTCAGAGTAGTAAGTAGTACAGCCCATCATCGAACGACTGGACCGAAAACCGAGGTGCACAGAAAGCTGATGTTCGATCAACGATCCTTGGATTGCAGAAACTACTCACACAAGTACAACTCCGAGTGTTACAACGAGACAGGAAGAGGTATATACTAGACATAAAAAAAAAAAAAAAAACAAAAAGAGAAGAAACTGGGGACATGAGAAAAACGTGGAACGAATGGTACAATAAACTACATTTAACTGAGGCGAAACAGTGTCTTTGGGGGTGTCGTGCCATGTGAATTTTTTTTGGTAATGGGTAAAGTCGAGAGTGATGAGATGGGGTATGCGAGTAACATGGTACATGGGGAATGATGAGGATGAGGGTATGTGGAAGCTTGGTATGCGAGAGGATCGGTATGGAAGGATGATAACACAGGTACACAGAAAAGGGAAGTTTTGAAACAGCGTCGAACAGAACAGAGAAAAAGAAAAGAAAAGAAAAAAAGAACTGACCAAAAACACACAGCACATCGCGCAAAATCATCGTTCGGCGTCCGTTTAACTGTCCTCGGCTTTCCCCGTCTTCATCTCCCAGATCCCCTTCTGTCCTCTCACGAACCCTTCCAACACGAACTTTTTCCCCAGAAAGTCAACCTGCAAGATGCCCCTCTTCACCAACCCCTTCGTATCGCTCTTCACCCTTTCCTGGAACGCTCTCGTGATCTCGATCCGATCTCCCTCACTCAACTCCTCGTTCCAAAAATGCCTCCCGTGTATAGGGCTATGCAGCTGCGCGTGGAGTTGAACGAAGATATCTTGGATGGTGACGCCATTGGGTTGCCCTGGATGAATGTCGACATACCAAGGCAACTTCGGGTGCATGATGCGGATAAAGGGTGCGGCGGGTATGGTGGCGAGTTGCATGAGGTCGACCTGGTTGTGTGGTCGGTCTAGCCGGAAGAATTCGAGGTGTCCGGGGTTGAACCTTGTCGTACGAAGGTCGTAGTACAAGGCGGGTTTGAGTGTTTCGTAGTCTACAAGTGGGTGGATTTGCCGCCGAACGGGGTCAGGGATTTCTGGATAAAAGTCACATGAGATAAGGGCGAGTAATTTATGAAATTGAAACGTACCTTTCACCACCGACCTAGATCGACCTAGATTTGGAATATACGATGCCAGGCCCCGTCCACTAGGGACATAATCCGCTCTCCAATCTCGTGGTCTGCGGGCCAGATTATTTTGATCATAATAGTCCCCCTGGGCATACGGCGGGGCGTTCGGATTGGTGTTCGGAGTCGCACTCCCACTCGCGTAGCCACCGCCCCCGCCGTACTGCTGCTGCTGCATCTGCGCCTTCACCCAGTCTGGCACATTCCCCCAGGACGATGAACGGTGCATCGACGACGACCTTCGCGTTGACGGTCCCTGCGAGTTGGACCGTTTCATGGAGTCGCTACGTTTCTTTTTCCCCTTTCGGTCTTGCTCTTTCGACCAGTCGCCCCAGCCTTCATCACCGCTGGTGCCCCATGCATCGGCCGCTCCTCCAGGTCCTGTTCCCCATGCGTCGCCTGCAGTGCCCCAACCATCCCCTCCTCCAGCTGTTGATCCCCATCCACCATTTCCGCCTCCGCCTCCGCCTCCAGAAGTACCAAACCATCCGCCCGTCACCGGTTGACCTGTCGCACTTGCGAACGGAGTTCCAGGATGCGATCCCCCTCCGCCTCCCCAAGCCGAGTTACCACCACCTCCTGCACCCCACGCAGACCCCCCTGCTCCAGCACTCGCAGGACTCGCACCCCAAGCAGAATCTCCAGCAGCAGCGCCCCACGCTGACCCTCCAGCAGCACCCCAACCAGCAGCAGAGCCTCCAGCGGAAGGGCCCCAACCTCCAGCAGACCCTGGCGTCGTCACCCACGGACTGCCAGGCGCGTTACCACCACCACCACCGGCAGGAGCAGAGTTTGGGACTGGACCCGGACCCCATCCTGGTGTGGTCGCTGGTGTATACGCACCATAATGCCACGGTGGTGGGCCTGCATATCCTCCTGCTCCTCCTCCAGCAGGAGCGCTCAGCGGTGGTGGGTTTCCTCCCCAAGGTGACGCGAGTGGTTGTTGATTGAATGTTGGGTACGGTGTGGATTGTGGTGGAGCCCATGCTGATGCTCCTCTATCGTATCGCACGATAGGCACGTTAGATCGCGATTCCATGTGGTTTGAGTGGTACGTTGGGCTCACCCTGGTCCGGTAGGGTAGGACGAGCCGCCTCCTCTGGCCCCTGGGAAGGCATCAAAAAAACCTGGCTGTCCGCCGTTGGTGGCTCCATGAGGGGGTGGGATGAACGGTGGGTTTGGGTTGTCCACAAGAGGGGGCATTTCGTTGTCCCCCGGGGGCGTAAACATGTTGGTGGTTTCGTTGCGCTGGGCCGTTTAAACGTAATTGAATGTGTGCACTGTGCACAAGGCTGACACGAGCACAGGTTTTTTGGGCGCTTGTTCTCCGTGCTCTGCCTCGTTCCCTTGGTGTATATCCCGGATGACAGAGATTCCAGAGCACAGCTCTGTGATCTGTGGGCTGACGGTGTCGACGTCCTGGACTAGGACGTGTTCCAAAGTCAACTTCATCGATTCATCGAAACCATCTCGCCAGTTCAACATTGTTTGCACATGTTGTCCTGTCGCTTTCGGTTCTCAAATCACTGCCTTCAAAATTGAAAACGGACTTGAATCCGAGTTATCCGACTTACATACTGTACAGCCCCCAAGTTGAGGTATCACTATAGTTGGACTGTGACTCAGAGATGTCTACACCATTTGACATAAACGGATTATATTCACACAGGTAATCAGGGCGAAAACAGAGCAGAGATGACAAGTGACCTCCAGTGGTTTGGCGTCGGTCCGGAAATTTCTTGACGTCTCATTGGTCAAAGAAAGTTGGCGCCGATTCGAAAGATGGTCAGGTAGACTCAGTGAGACTAGCCAAAGATCACACTGCAACGGTGGAGTTTAATTATGCCAGCTAAAAACATACTACCAAACTACGAAAGAACCAGAGTTTCTGCAGTTTTCGGCCACCGACGTATTGACACAATTCCCTCCTCTACCGACGTCACAAACATTCCTTAACGATATGATATTCTTTGTTGCCTAAAATTCAGCAGTAAATGCCGTAGCTCTGGTATTCAGCTGGGTTGGTGAAGACGCAGGTGCCGGTGGTATCGGTGTTGAGGCGCTGGACGACGCCGCCTTGCTGGTTAGCCTGTGGGTAGAGACTGACATGGCAGTTGCCCAACGCCTGAGTGACGACGATGGAGGCTTGGATGGGGTTGAAGTTGCCCTTGCAGGATTGGCCTGGGCTCAAGGTACATCCGATGGTCGTACCATGACCGCAAGCTAGACATACGTGAACCGTCAGTTTAATGTGTTGAGAGGTATAGGAAGAGCCTAGACGGTGCGTACCGGTTCCAAGCGGTGCGACGTTGAACGCGACGTTGCTGGCCATGGCGCCGGCAGCAAAGAGAGAAGAGGTGAGGGCGACGACGCTGATGAACTTCATAGTAGATATGTGTTTATTTTCCGTGAGCTGTGAAGGCGTTGGAAGATGAGTATTTACTGTAAAAACCTATGGCTTTTATACAAAAACTGCTTTCCAAAATCGGTGTAAGACAATCTGGATATTTGAAAATCAGAGTCCCTTTACAGTGTTCATTTGGGGAATTGTCTCAATACAGTCATGGTTATACCGTATGGGACCGTCGAGATTGCGAGTACAAACACCGCTCGTGTTGGTTCTTTTGTCTCCAATCTATCCCTTTACCTTTCAGCTCTGCCGCTAAGCACATAGGAACCACGTTCATGTCCGTTCATCCCCACGTATTAATCATCCACTATGCTCACCTGAGGACTTGGGTGATCCGTAAACGCCTTGACAGACGACCCTGCTTTCGCCCAGGGGCCAGGCTCCAGCAGGATAAGATCAATGTGCGTATAAAACCCAACTCCCCATTGTACTTTGTTGTAACTCGCCTCAAAGAAAATATAGTGGCTAGTAGGGAATGTATTATGCCGCGACCTCGTCTGAAGTATGACTATCTACCTCGGGAGGCACACACATATGATTTACCAGAGACAAATGTATTCCATCCAATGTCTGCGATTTTTCTAGCGCCCATTGATCTATTGACCTCCGGGATCACCGTCATGCGTTCGGCCGGCGCGACCCTGACTCATGTCATACTTATTTCCAGCATCACCTTGTGGTGAAGTGAACGTGTACCAGGCGGGGTCTTACACCACTACATAGTGAAAATTGTGATTAAAATCTCGGTGTATTTTCTCGATAAATCGGATGTCAGGACCGTAAGATGTGTACTTCAAGTTCTAGATCCTCTCAGGCCTCAGGCTTCAGATTTCGAATGGGCCTCAGAGCAGATATGAACGTGCTGAACTTCGCCTTTCCCCGCAAAGGGAACTGATAACGTCTGTGCGCTATCCAATGGAAGTTGGAACCATTTTCAAATTAGAGATAGATCGTGTTCTAGTAGCTTGATAATGGTGTTGAGATGTCTGATGATCCAACAACATGATTGTAGGAAATCGCTAGATGGAAATTGCTCGGACAGAATAGTGCTGGAATATTATGACTTCTACAGTGGTAGAAGTCCAACGCTGTCGATTTATTGTTCAGGTCATCCTAAGCGTTTATTCAAAGACCATCGGCATGGCTGGGCGGAGTTGTAATTAATGATCATCCGCGATCTTCGGAGTTTACAAAGGCCCGGCTCATGCAATCGGCACGTTTCATTATAGTCATTTACAATGTCCTTTTCTTGAGTAAGTACTTAAGTTTTTGAAGAGTCGGAGGCTCCAGTGTCTGAGGGAAGTCATTGTACGGAGAAGCTGAGGAGAAGTGCATGAGCTAACTCACCGCAATTCCAGAGGTGTGTCATCCTTTACCTGAGCCCAATTGGCAGTGGTTCGGGGCCCCACAGCTCTTCGCATTAATGCGTCCTTCCTCTTCCTTCTATGAGTCGTGACTTCGTGATTCCTGTCGCGCCGGAGAGATATCTATCACAACTCACAAAACTTATTAGCCTAAGCGGCGACGCGCGGAGACCATGGATGAAGTTCAACGTTCAAAATCCATCGCCGAGTCATCTGAGTCTTGCCCGACGACGATTGGTAACACAAAGTATCTTGGATTGGCTTCGCGTTAGATGTCAATCAATATAAATCGGTACTGGGCGCTGGCTACAAACGGTCATTCTTGAGCAGGTTTGTCATGAATTCCGAGAGGGCATTACGTTTCGCGTGCATTCAGCACTATCTTTGCGAGTTTGTCATTCGATGGACTAAATATAGGATGCGTGTGTCCCTGTGTACATCCTGGCATGCGCAAGCGACGCGCGGCTGAACAGACTCGATTGAGAAGGGGTCGAGTATCAAGGACTACAAAGAAATATATCACACTTGAAAGACAACCGAGACTCAGAGGTATACACTGAATCGTCTCTTTAGAATGTGGTGATTCAATCCGAGTTCGAGGAAATGCTCTACGTTGTTTGATGATTCACCAACTGGATTATCGAATAGAAGGCGGTACCTACCACTCTCTCCATAGCACTGTGAGCCTTAGGAGCTATGTGCGACTCCTCCAGAAGACGGCGACGCGCGGGAGACCCGAAGCAAAGTATGGAGGAACCATTGGGGAACCAAAACTATTCCCGAAAGGGTCAGAAAGAGAATTTGTGCACCTTAGTCATGGCTCAGGTAGTCGAATTAGGTTTCTGTTCTCTTGCAGGAGGGTGTTTTGAGTATAAAAGAAATGAATCTCGAGAGAAAATCCATATCTTCAATTCGAAGGCCCAACGTCAGCTACAACAACATCATCACAATAATCAAAGCAATGAACTTCATCAGCCTTACCGCCCTCGTCATTGCCACTGCTTCTGCCCAGGTCATGGCCGGCAATGTTGCATTCAACGTTGCTCCTCTCGGCACTTGTACGTTTGCAGTCACTATCCATGCGGAATTTCTTCATCTCACCGTCATTTTTACTGTCTAGCATGTGGCCAAGGAACAACGATCTCGTGCCAACTCAGCCCAGGCCAGTCATGCAAGGGCAACTTCAACCCTATCCAAGCGTCCATCGTCGTCACTCAAGCGTTGGGCAACTGCCATGTCAGTCTCTACCCACAGGCTAACCAGCAAGGCGGCGTTGTCCAGCGCCTCGACACCGACACCACCGGCACCTGCGTCTTCACCAACCCAGCTGAATACCAGAGCTACGGAATTTTCTGTTAAGCAATGTAGGCTTGGGGGCGCGTATCTCTCTTATAGATCGTATGGATTTCGGCGGTGGGATGAAAGTTTCGTGGGATTGTAGATCTTAAGTGTTCCTGGGCCTTTCGAATCGTTGTGTCACACCTTAAAGTAGCTTTGCCTAGTTTGTTCTGCCCTTGGTAGGCTCGCCGATTATCAAATTAGAAATCAATTTCTCGAATATTTTCGATTTCGTGAAAGTTAACCGATACTGATGTTATAACTCCGCCCTAAGACTACGCGAAAACCTTGGCGTCGCAATTTGTCTCCGTATGGTAATAACATCCTATTTTGTCAAGGTCTGATCTCACTTGATATCCCAGAAGTAATAGTGAAAAATTTCGAGTAAATTTCGGAGAGGTCTTGAACGTACGGGAATGCCTCAGATGCGACTTAAGCTCACGTACTTAATCCCCTCAGTGCTCAAGGCAACCAAACGTCTCGGTGTGAACAAGGAGTGAATGCGCTGTGTGGAACTCCGACAGTGGCTGTACATTTGTCAGCAAATCTCTTTTCGGCTTGCACCGGCTCGGAATTTTTGCTGATTGATTATCAATGTCCTTCAATGTCATTCTAATGAAACCAAAATAAAACTGACAACTTGCTCGCAACCTTTCATCAAGTCACATAAAATACTTTAGCGTCGAGGCCAGACGTGAGTCTGGTTGGTACGATGATTTGGCCAGACTCACATACGTCGGGGAATCCTAGGCTGTGCTTTCTGAACGCCTGTAAGAAAGTACGAGGGGTGTGGAAGTTCAGACATCGTGGGTACCTGTAAGGAACCGCCACTGGTCGAGGTTGCCTCAGGCACATCCTACATACTCCGAGGCTCACCGTTGTCGATTGCTTTCAGGTAACCGCACACCTAGCGTCAAATCCAGGCCCCAGGTCACGTTAGAGTTGCGTTCGCCTCGGTTATTAAGACCCATCGATTTTCAACCATGCCCTGCCAGACACCTCTCTTCCCGCACCTCCACCCTGTTGTTCTACTCCGACGTCCTCCGCAATGTCGAATGGTTATGACCAGTATAACTATTCGGCCTTCCCACAACCTCAACCACAACCACAACAATACGCTTCGTACCCGAGCTCGCCCCTTCCACAAAAACAAGAACCGTCATCTCTTTATTCCACACAGCAGCGTGCTTCACAGAAATCCGTTGTAAAGAAAACATGTCTAATAACGCTTGCCATTCTCATCGTCCTCGCGGGCCTCATCTTCGCGTTCGTGTCCTACCTTTGCCTCTTCCACCAGTGCCAAATCTCGACGAAGACGGTGATCAGCACGGCACCACTCGGACGCGTGTTGACGATCTCCCAAGTGACCTCCCACGTAGCTCCACTTTCCGTACCAATCATCATGGGCCTTGTCTCCTATCTCCTATCTGCTGAATGGTTAAGATCGAGTGTTACAGGTTCTCGTGACCGTCCTTCACCTATGCAGTAAGTATGAACTCTTTCCCCATGGAGCTCTCTCGTGCTAGATGGTTTTTTCTCCTCCAACAGGCTAGGTCTCTTGATGTCGATATGCGACGGCGCAGGCATAGCGGCACTCATTTCCTCTGTCAAATATGTCGCCAAAAAGCCGGAGAGGGGACAGCAGAAACTCGAAGCACCGGCGATGCTTCGCAAAGCGATGTTCTTCCTCGGCTCGATGCTCGCCATCACCTATATATCCGCCGCCGCAGACTCATGGCTGCATGCAAGCAGCAGCAGCGTCTCCATCCCCTCGATCAAACCTTTCGACCATGCGGGCGTCAAAACCAACTTCGGTCGGGACATCAATCAGACGACGTGCCAGATTGCTGCGACACCTGCCGATCAGTTCTCTGTCGTCAAATTGGCGGCGGCGTCGTGTGGGTTGTTGAATGATGGGGCTCATCAGTTGACGGCGGAGCTGGCGGAAGGGATTAGAGTCATCGATAATTCGTCAGCGATCAATCAGATGGTGCTGACGAATGATCAGACGGCTATCATGATCCCTTTGGACATCCCTCAGAGCGTGTCCTACAAGGCGAAGACATTGGGAGTCAAGGCACAATGCGCAAGGTATGTGACGTTTATGCTGCTTTCTTGTTTTTCTCGTGGGTTTCTTTTTTGACCGATGCTCCAGTGTAACAAAACAGTGTCTGAACCCGAAGGTCGTCGGTGGGACTCTGGACTACGGATCTGACGCCGTTCTCGATCTCGACTGTGTACATGGAGGGCTTAACTACGTTAATAGCACTACACTGATGTCCGCGTGTCCATTAAGCAACAATGGCCTCTGCGTGAATTGGCAGAATATCCCATCCAAGTGAGAAGCTCGAATTTTGGATTCCCTCAAAACGATCTGACCCTGTCGCTCGTGTTATAGTCCTTTCGTTACTGGAGAAGTGATGACTTCGATTGCTTACATCGATCCTGGCACAAATTATAGCAACTGTAAGTTTTCTTTCTCTTCCATTCTTGTTCAACGGTTACTTAACACACCAAAAAACAAAGTCCTAGCAAACACGTATGTCGATCTACTTCTCATGGCTTAAGACTTGTTTTCTGACCGCCTCGCTTCTAGAGGATGGTTCTTCCACGGAGAAAGCGGTGCTTGGAACGTCGTGATGTGCAACGTATCCATGCTCGACGTCACCTACAGCTACCAATCGCCGTCAATTTTCACCACCGAATCCACCTCCCTTCTCCCATTAAACATCACCCAAGCCATCGCATCTTCCATGTTCATCATCGATTCCGGGACGAGTGTCGCCTCTGCCGCTGTCGATGGCGCTGGGTCGACGAATGACCCAAGGTATGAGGACGTGTATGGATGGGAGTTGTCGAGGCAGTTGTTGGGAAGGGCGGCGTATATCTATGCGTTGACTCCCGTGATAAATATTAATGAGGAGGTGGACGTGAGTGGATCCAAGTTGCAGTTCATTCCCTTTGCCCTGTTCCTCGTTGCGTTGTGTGTCTTTGGGTGAGTCTTTCCTTCTAATATTTTCATTTTGCTGTTCTAAGCGGTGTATCGCATGTCACGATTCAGCCTGCAAGTCCTCTACATATCTATTCGCATCATCATTGGCACATACGGGGCCCAATATGTTGAACTCGCCTCACAGCATCTTAGCAACCCACTCACCACAGTACAACGGCTATACGGGCACCCTGACCCTTCGCTCACCTGGGAAACCAAGTCGGATAAGACGTTCGGGGTTGAGACGGAGGCGGACAGGCTGCGTGTGGGTCCTGTTAATTTGACAAATGACCCGAACCATGGAGCGGTGTTTGTCGTCACAAAAGGTTGACTTTCATTTGGATGGTTGTCGTTTTCTTGCGGGTTTTTCAGATAGCTTGACTCGTATTTTGTCTTGTGTATATTATGTAGCGACCCATCAATCTAATCGCACTTTGAAGGATAACTGAGATCTAGACTTGCGGACGCGTTTCTTCAACTTTGGCACGGGAATAGGACAAGAGTGAAGTTTTCCACACTGCTGGACGAGACTTTAACATGGCGTTCGGCCTTCGAGGCTCAAACTGCATGTCAAATTCAAACCTGAATGCTAGGGCGTCAGAATGTATTGGCCGGAGAATTGTACGATGATTCTCTTTCCAGGAGAAAAAGGCTGGAGTATGTCTTATTCTTGATCAACATCACAAAATCGTACAAATTGGATCTATGACTGACTTATGGTCGGCGCTTGAGTTCATCCTGACAGAAAGATTTCGACAGTAAAGATAAATGATTTATACAAACCCAACTTTCTGGCGAGCCTACTGGGACTAAATTTGACCACGAGTCCCTGGACTACAAAAGAAAGAATAATGATCTTGACGAAAAGAACGCCCTGGAATCTCGCACTTCCCACCACGACAATACCTTCCTACGCCGACCGTTCCATTACCGTTCCAGACATCCCCGTTAAAAAACGCGCGGCGTACTCAGCCCCTTCAGCAGAAGATACCGTAGCTCTGGTACTCAGCCACGTTGGTGAAGATGCAGGTGCCCGTGGTGTCGGTGTTGAGACGCTGAACGACGCCGCCCTGCTGGTTGTTCTGCGGGTAGAGGCTGACATGGCAGTTGCCCAATGCCTGGGTGACGACGATGGACGCTTGGATAGGGTTGAAGTTGCCCTTGCAGGACTGGCCGGGGCTTAATTGACAGGCGATGGTCGTGCCGTGACCGCAAGCTAGATTTTTTATTTGTTTGTGATCAGCTTCAAGTTAGACGCGACGTGAATATTGGGGAGGAGGGGGATTGACGTACGAGTGCCAAGTGGAGCGACGTTGAAAGCAACGTTGAACGCCGTGGCGTGAGCGGCGAAGAGGCAGGCGGTGAGAGCGGCGACGGTGATGAACTTCATTGTTGTTTGGTGAGTTTGGTAGTAGTTCTCCTTGAGCTGTAGATACTTTGGGTGATGAGGATATTGGACTGAGAATCGCACCAGCTTTTATACGCAAAACCTTTCCGCAGGAGGATGTGAGATGTTGTTTTGTTGTTCTGCTTCGATTCTTCTTGGGATAGCCATATGGGTGTATGAGTCAAAATCATGAATAATCCTGGAAAGAGTGCAGCATCGCATTAATGCGAATCGCAATGACCAACACCGCTGAGCCTGTGATAAAGATCTGTCGTGCCCCCCTCCGTTATGACTGCGACTAAGAGTATCGACATGTTCACCGAATCTTAACGTGTTAGTAACTTCATACATTCAACATACTGACAGATTTTTCAACAAATTTTGGCCATGGAAATTTTGAAAATGAAAAATCGTGGAGGAGACGGGACACCCAGGACGAAGTCCCCGATCGCTTGCATAGCGCCAAGGCGCTTATTACCCGTCCCACGACAAATCTCACCCATCACACATTCAGCTAATTGGTACCGGTTTACAATCACGGTTCAATCGCAAGCATCCTGATCCACAGCCCCCCAAACGCTTCCTAAATTCCAATCACAGCATGATCATGATCCACCCCATGCATCTGAGAGTTTGAGGCCCATATATGGGAAGTGGATTTGCAATCCAATGACGCCCAAGTACCGCCCGCCCGCCGTGTGGATCGACCGTTGGTGTATCCGGAATGCCCGCGATGCTCCATTGTTGTTGTGTAAGTCGGATACTACCCTGAATGGAATTCACCTGGAGTTGATGCGCGATGGCCGACGAGCGCAGAAGTTCTAAGTAATGGAACGGGAACGGTGGACGGAGTGGTCGTGGCGAAGAGACCGAACATAATTTTTCCGATGATCGATGATGAATCATTAATCGTCGAATATTTCCTACTCGTCGGAACGAGGTGGATATACTCTCTAGTTAAACTACCACCGTCGAAGAAATATGGGACATTAATGTTGTAACATTGAACATTGAACTTGCTTGAGCTTGAAGCTTGAAGCTTCATGTTGAAATGCTTTCGTGTTCCTCACCATGATTGAAACCACGAGATTTCAAATCAGGTACTTATGTAACGACTGCATCGCCGACGACAAAATAAAGCCTGGGGGTATTTCACCCAGACACGAACCACTGGAATTTGGTAACCTTTACCGAACAACTCATAAACTTGGTGCCCTCTCGCAAGAGGAACTCGGGATGAGTGAAATCTCCATGTCGCGATTCAGATAAGCTGACTGGCGTACGCGATCAGACAAAGCACTGGTATGAACTAGAACGCATGATGACCCTTCAAATCGTGAGTATGGGATGAAAATAGGAGAATGGAGGTCACTACGGATCGCAGGCTACTGCGGGAACGGTCGAGGATATCTACCTCATCTCCACATCCTTATCCATACCAATTTTCGTTTTTCGTCCACCCGCAGTCCTGAATGTCTTCCGTGGTTCCCTGGGGAAGAAACTGACAGTCGTTATCGGTGACTTCGGAAGCGAAGACAAACTACGCACCAGTCCCGAGTCCAGATACTACAGTGACTCTCCGAAAGCAGTGAAGAAGTATATTCACTAACCCTTACTGTTCATTGATTTCAAACACGAGCGTACCTGCTGGCCTTGTACCTGCGGTAGTGACGCTTGTGCTCGCCGCGTGCGAGCGATTTGTTGGGGACGTGGTCGTCGAGGGACAACATTTGAATCGGATCTCAAGGCCCCAAGGTCCGTGTCTGACTGTGACCATTTCCATACGATGAACTGAAACCGCGCTCGCTGTTAAATGTGTCAATGGATTGAGGTTGGTAGGACGTCTGAGTGGAGGAACGAACCATAGAATGCGAACGAATCGCAGGGCCCTTCGCGTTCAATTGTTGACAACTATTGCCAAAGTATTGCACGACGTGAATGTTCGACTGACCCAGGCTGAGAATACGAGCCAGACTGTCGGAGTTGTAGGAATCACATCCAGACTGTCATGGACTAGACACCGACAGCAGGGCCCGAGTCGAGGTTTGATCAGAGAGGCCTTCAAGGAGATGGCTGGGAACGAGAGTAGCTGAGTGAATGTATCGTGAAAAGGATACGAAGATGGACTCACAAATTGTTTGAGAAGAGAACGGAGACGAAAATCCGAGTAAAGACCAGAGTCCAGACAACCTGCGATAGAACGCGGCCCGGGCAGCGACAGCGACGGATCTAGAAACGCGTTCGCGTGCAATAATTCCCGCAAAACCTCGTTTTCGTTCGGTCTGGTCGAAAGAGTGAAGGTTGGCCAAGGGCGATTCAATTTCGCGTTCTTATATACACATCTGATCGACGATGGAACCAACGATGCGGGCTGGCATAGAGACTGTAGTATGAGTGACCAATTATGGTTGTGATAGATACTATGATGAAGAAGACTTTAGTAGTACCTATGTACAAGTTCAATAGATGTAAAAATGCGATGCTCGCAGTGGGAAAGACGCGAGGATAGGGATCGTTGTAAAAGTGAATGACGAAAGCGGGGAGATCAAAGTCCGATGGCCGGGGGTTGAAGAAAAGAGATCAACGAATTACATAATCCACTTATCACTTGAACCCCCCCACAACCATGTCTCAAAATCGTTCGTGTTCATTTCTCTTTCTTTTCTTTCGTTTGCTTATACCATTTTCTTTTCGAACCATGACAGCCGACCTGAGACACGTCACATCGAACCCGACTCTCATCTCGCCTTCGAGAGACCATCGGCGCACGTCGCAGCACCTCAGGACGATTGACCCCCGAATTGGCTCACGATCGCCCAGTTCGATCCCTTCCTCTCCTACATCCATGTACGTATTGGTATCTTTTATGAACAATCTCTCCTGATTCAATCCAATCCAAGCCACTCGTCTTCTTCAGCCATCTTCGAACGCGACATCGAGCCCGTCATCCCGCCCTCCCCGCCTGGCTCGCACCACATCACCCACCCGGCTCATCCCTCTAACCCACACCGAATCCCCCGCGCAAAAGGAACAGAGGCACTTGAGCAAGCTGTGCCGTCCGTTCTTGACAGCGCAGCCGCCGTGCTCGGTTCGCTCGACCCGTCTGAACTAGACTTTTCGGACCAGGTATCTGTCGTTGCGCCCGTTACGTCGGCATCTTCCTTCGTTCTCGGTGGAGGGGGAAGTGGGTTTGCGAGTCCGATTGGGAGTTTCAGGAGTAGGAGCCCGAGTCCGCTCGGTTCGAGGATCACATCCCCGACGTCGGTGCTCGGTTTGCACAACGTCTCCCCGCCTGCGCAGCCACATATGGTCCTGCCGTCCGTCACTTCCTCGTCACCCCGCCCGGCGTTGATCTCTATCGCTCCTGCCGTTGGAACCCCCTCCCCACCGGCAGAACCTGCCGACAATCCACAAACCATCGGCACCCTACTCAACGAACAAGAACCACAAGATCAATCCACACTCCCCGTTTCCACTTCCGCCCAACTCTCCCCTACATCCCCCGCGACTGGCCCATACCCATCCTCCCTTTCGCCATCATCACAGTCACACCCGCCGTCCCCGCTCCATCTCCCGAAGAAACGACTCTCATTCATGTCCTATGCCGATCTCCTCTCCTCCACCCCCAGTTCCATGCAACCTCTAGCCAACTTGACCGTTGGCGCCAGCTCCGCTGAACCTCCACCCCATATCCCCGGCGTCAGCGGGCTCAACATCGTCAGCGCTCTGTATGCACAGGGTGTTGATGTCGTCGGATCTCAGTCGATGGCGCCTCCGGTGGAATTGGGATTAGGGCAAGGGAGTGCCACACCGTCCCTACGAAGCATATCGGTCGGCCTTTCCTTGCCTCTTAACGCTCTCGGAATCCCTGTTTCCACTTCGAGTTCCTCGCCACCAGCACAAACACAAACGTTACTCGGTCCACAAGGCGGTGTTACCCACCCTCACAAAAGGGATTCAATCGCGATGCTCGATAACATCGGTGGCGAGTGGGAGCGAGAAGGATTGGGTAGGGGGTTGGAAGAGAGGCTGGACATGGTCGATTTCGTCGCGGAGGGTGCTGAGACGGCGGGGAAGGAAAAGCAGGCGGTGGAAGCCTCGCCTGCTGTCGTCGTCGGGGCAGGGCCTGCTTAGGCTGCTGTATCGTTTGTCGATGGCTGAATCGTACGTGGGCAACTTTCCATCGGCTTCCATTTTCGGTTCTCGCCGTTTTTCTTCTTCTTCTTGCTTTTCTTTTTTGTCCCTCCATCTACGTGCATAACTCTTGAATCTCTTACATGCTGTGTGTCATATATCCCCCTTTCCTCTTTTCCCTTCAAACTTTTGTTTTCTTAATGTTTTATTTCTCCTTCGGTTGCAACGCGAAGCGAACGCGGATTACTTATACTTGCTCGGCTGGTTCTTTCTCAATCAAATTCATAATTTACTTTTCTTTATTGTACAAGTAATATATGTTGGAATAGTATATCGTTATGTATTTAAGGTTCTCGTCGAAGAAATATACGTTCAAAAGGTGTTTCGAGTATGGTTCGAAGCTGTTTCGAATGAACCGTTGACGTCACGGCGTGTCACGCAAATGTCCAAAAGAAGCACAGTGGCTGTGCGCTAATTTGCCCTTGACCCTGAACCGCCACCTCGCTTCCCTTGCTTCCCTGTCACCCAACCTTCACCGCCTATGCCGCCTCACTCTCCCTCGCCTGTCAAACTTCTTATTGATCTCAGAGCCGGATCTGGATCTGGACAAGCATATACTGCTTGTTGTGTTGAATTTTATTCTTTATGTATGTCTGAATTTTTCTATTGGACATTGTGCTTTCTCTTACCCACCTCAGCAGAGCACCATCCCATCCACATCTTCTTCAATATGTCCACAACCCAAGCAGACCAACAACTATGTTTGGCAATGGTGATATACACCCAACCAGGTATGGGCCTCCTATCCTTCATCCTGCCTGTCATCCACTCACTCCAAATGGCTTTCCTTTAGCTCCTGCTGGTTTCTTTGGGGAAAATATGGAGGGTATGGAGGCTGAGGGCTCTGGTGAGTATTTTGTTTAATATCGTTTCTTCGCTCTCATACAAACCCTAAGCCAGGCCTGCATCAAGGCAAACTGTCCTTGCGAAGTCCAGCCCGCTAAGTACATCCGTCTATTTTCTTGGGCTGAAGATCACCTTCATGGAGAGGGCAGGAGCTGTATCAAGCACAGCTCGTGTGCTAAGTGCTCGAACAAAGGTCTACCCCCATGCACCTTCCCTTTCATGCTCAAAGTCTATGCGCTTAACTCCACCGTCGATCGAGTCTCTTCTCGTCGCCCTCCCTCCAAGAAGGCCAAAGTCTCCTCCACTTCCGCTCGCGTTTGTTCCTCTTCGATCGTTTCTATCCCTGCTCCCTCCACTTCAACTTCTGCTCGCCCTCCTCCTATATATATTAGTCCGTCATTACTATAGGGTTTTTTGATATTTATATTATAATTTTTTCCCAAAATTCCTGGAATTTTTTTTGATATTCATATACACATAGTATGTGACTACCCACAGCCCAAAAAGCTAAGGAATTGGCGGTCCCGTTGTTGAGAAAA
>JAHXRV010005876.1:0-10238 GCA_019904355.1 Psilocybe tampanensis
ATAACATGTCCGCGTCGTCCCAAGTTTTTATCCACATATGTTGCGGTATTGCAAATCTGCGGTAGGGTTCTGAGGGATCCATCCATTCGCCAATCCGGCCTGGTATGACCATTCATCCGCTTGTTCTGCCTTCCAAGTCCACTGAATCCACCCCTGTGCACCTTTTTCGTACGAAATGACTTGCGCCTCCCAATACTTGCGCAAAAAGGTTTTGTAGCTGTCGCTGAACGTCGAGGCCTTGCCAGTCAGCCCTTCACAGCTTCCTACCCGTGTAGAACCTGGATATGTGCCATCATAGCGAGAACCAACACCACGGCCATTGAGATATTTTGCGCAATCATTGGCTGCAGGAGTCCATTCTCCAACCACTGTCCATAACGTAGCAGATGCGAGGTCAGAGCTCTTGGCGCAAGCAACTGCAATGTGTTCATCGTTGCTCCTTTGATTCTCCTAGTTTTCCGAAGGTCAATCATACCGCTGAATGAAATATCGAAGGACTTACAGCTGTGGAAAACATTTGGTACACATGGGTATCCATAATCACCCCAACGTAGTCCGGAGAAGGCATGAAATTTTTCCAGTAATCCGTTGACTGGAAGGCATCGTGAATCATCACGACTGTATCGCCTTTGGGTCTGAGTCGAAGAACAGGTAAGAAAAATGTCCAGAGTTCGTAGGCAGAAGACGCACCGAATGATGTTGTAGCTGTCGTACCAATACTTGAGTAAAAAAAAGTCAGTCACAGCGTGCTACTGAACAGAAATTGGAAATCGAATTTCCTACCTGCTTCGTTACTGACAATACATCTGCACCACGATAACCCGCGGGTCTGGCGGTCGATTAGTTGGAACATAGAAGTCAGATGTGAACTGAATAAACCTACTCATTTAAAGGTGCAATAACAGGAACGGTTCCGACAGAATCCTTGAACATATCAGCAAGGGTCTTGATGATGGCTTCAGTGCGGTCAACATTGCGTTGATTGGTGTGCCATTGTCTAAACCATGCATTAAGATCATGGAGGAGGACGTAGAAAGAAGAAGAAGAAAAACTAACGGATAATCCATTTTTTGGCCGGAGTTATCAAATCTATATCTCCCAGGTTAAAGGCGAAGATACGAATTTATGAACCCAATTACCCATTCTGGCTTCCTGGAGCACCTACACCAAATATTCAAATTTGGTCCTCTGGGATACAGGAAAATGGTTACGAACCGTGTAAATCAACAATAACCTTCAGACCGTGGTTTTGTGCCCAAGTTACTGCCCGAAGGAGGTAAGGAATTTGTCCTTGTATGTATGGTTCTCCACCAGAGACATCGAATGCCCAATACCCTATTGGAAGGCGGACGTGATTGAGCCTGAGGGGGTATACAATTAATGATGCAAGACAATATGGGACCGAATCGTAGCTGATCGATTATAAACTTACCCTGCGTTCGCAATGGCTGCAAAATCAGCTTCTGTGATCCAGGTGTCCCAGTGGTGTTGGAGAGTCATGAGAGCCTTTGTGTGGTCTTGGTATTGGCCAAAAGTATATTCGTCAACAATTCTGGGGTCACCCGTGTTGTCGAAAAGAGATGGTGTTATCCAAGGCTGCATTCAACGTTAGAAACATGATGCCAGTTAGAAGAATCATAATGTTACCTCAAGGACAAGCCAACCTCCGAGGTTTACACCCCGAACCTTCTGTGCGCCATAGGGGAATCCAGAGGAGTAGACAGAAGAGAGGGAGCATATGCCCAAGGCAAGGGCGACAACAAAACGAAGGAAAAGGGGGGACATTTAGAGTAAAGACAGTGAGGAAATGAGTGTGTGGGTTGTTGGTTGGGACCACGAAGCGTCAAATTTCCTGGTCCTCTATTTAAACCCCCTTGGGATTGAATCGAACCAGCTTCGGCACTTGGAGGGTGACCGAAAGGAAGAGCACTAAAATTTGACTGCCGTTTCAAAGGCGCCGGGCAACCGAAGACAAGCAGCAAGCCGCACTTCAAATGAAAGGACCTTGTTTGCCATCCGGTCTATTGGAGTAATAACATTTCGAAGAGTATCCAGTGACGTTGCGTCTGCCCATATTTTCTTGGGATGCCACTGGCAGCTGTAGCCTGTGTGTGTGCTTCAGTCCAAAGTTGAGATCGATGCAGCCAGCCAGCCCTGATCCAGCCCCGACCCGCTGTTTCTGTCGCTTACGGCAGGCTGAATAGGACCCTGTTATGGATCATATGCCAATCATAACGTACGGTGAATGTCGTGTGTATGTAGACCATCTGCTTGGAACCATCTTGGACATCTGTTGGGTGGTCGAAGCGAAGTTACGTTCAACAACATGAAATGGTCAATTACGTAACTTAGACTAGTCGAGTTGATATGACTTTAACTTGATCACCTACTCGGAACAAAGCTGAATGCTTCTGACGCTCTTGACGAAAACTCTACAGATGGAACTTGTTGCTTGATTAGATATACAGAAAGTTCACAAAAAAACAAAGAAAAGCATAGGAATACTACAATTTAAACAATAGAAACCAATGGGGCATTACGAGGTCATCAATGCTAATCGTAAGGGAAGCAGAACAGACTGAGTGACGATCTTGCAAATCATCTCATCCACAAATGTTGGGGAATTGGTAGCTGGTGGGGTTCTGAGGTATCCACCCATTGGCCAAACCAGCTTGGTAGGACCATTCATCGGCATTCTCAGCCTTCCATGTCCATTGAATCCATCCTTGATTCCCTGCCTCGTAAGTCTGAGTTTGGGCTTCCCAATATTGCCTCAAAAATGTCTTGTAACTCGAGCTGAAAGTGGAAGCCGATCCCGTCAATCCCGTGCAACTTCCAACGAAAGTCGAGCCAGGGAGAGAGCCGTCGTATCTGGCTCCTGAGCCACGACCGTTGAGGTATTTCGCGCAGTCGTTAGGTGCTGGGGTCCACTCCCCGACGACGGTCCAGAGAGGAGAATTCTGCAGATTCGATAGCTGACCGCAGGCGGTTGAGATGTGTTGTGCGTTTGTTTGTGAAACCAACTGAAAAGACAGGTTAATTCCCAATTTTCAAAAGATGCTTGTAGAAGGTGTATTACCGATTGAGAAAACATCTGATAAATGTGGGTATCGATGATTACGCCCTGCCAGTTTGGAGGTGGCATAAATCCAGTCCAATAACTCAGAGGTTGGAAGGCGTCGTGAATCATAACCACGGTGTTACTTTGCTGAGAGGTTCCAAATGGGAATCTAAGGTAAATCATCAAGCTAGATTTGAGATAAATTTGGAGGTGAAAGATACCTAATATTTCCATAGCTGTCATACCAGTACTTTGAAATAACGCCTTCAGATTCAGGTGAAGGTATTGAGTCGTCTGTGACTCACCTGTCTTGTTACGGACAAAAGCTGCGAGCCAAAGTATCCAGCAGGCCTTGGTGAAAAAGCTTGAGCTGTCATACAGTCGACATCGAGAGAGGAAACTTACTCGTTTAACGGGGCAATGATAGGTACAACACTCGTGTTTCCTGCGAACATAGACGCCAGACGCATGATAATTGCGTCAGATCGGTCGATGTTGCTTTGCTGGGTTTGCCACGTTCTTCAAAGTGAGGGGGTTGGGGGGGAATATCAACTTCTATCCGGTCAAGAATCTGATCAAGCACATACGGTGAGGACATTCTTTGACCAGAATTATCGTATCTAGAATAATGATTTCAGTGCTGAAAAAGATGATAAATACACGTCCTACACACCCATTTTGGCTTCCAGGAACACCTATCGAATAACAATAAGATTAAACCGTCGTACAAATGAATTTTATAGCTTTTTTGCTCACCATGCAGATCAACTATAAGCTTCAAGTTGTGCTTCTGCGCCCAGGAAACGGCTTTTGCAAGGTACGGTAGTTGTCCTTGTATGAAAGGCTCGCCTCCAGATACATCGAATGCCCAATAGCCTATCGGAAGCCTCACATGGTTCAAGCTGAACAAAGCATAGTCATCAATTGTTGATCAGAAAAGGGAGAACGCAACCAACCCTGCAGCGGCAATCGCTGCAAAATCAGCCTCTGTGATCCACGTGTTCCAGTGATTCTGCAACACGCTGAGAGCTGTTGCACTGTTCTGGAATTGTCCAAACGTCCATTCATCGACAATACGAGAGTCACCCGTGTTGTCGAAAATCGAAGGGGTGATCCATGGCTGTCAGTGTAATGTTTAGAACGCGTGCCAACATGCATCTATGTTCAGTGCATACCTCGAGGACAAGCCAGCCACCAAGGTTGACACCACGGACCTTCTGACTGCCATAGGGAAAACCATAGGATAAGGCAGTGGAGGTCGTAAATAAGGATAAAAGTCCGGCAAAGAAGAGAATGGGGCGCATGAGGAGCCCCATTGAGGATGTAAATGAGAGAGGGATGTCTGACGAATTTTACCAGTCGTATTGATATCGCCTTTATACTTCTTATAAGCTTCTAGTGCCGCCCGACGCGACCAAAAAAAGGACGAGTAGGAGTAAGAATAGTTCATTAAACCGCGTGGATATAAGCAAGTCGTCAGAGCATGACGCCGTTACAATACCTAAACTCTCGACGTTGTGTATTGAACCTTTAATGCTTCTGCCGGACATTCATGTTACGATTATCTACGTGTCATTCCGTGTAAAGGGCGAACAGCCCAGCATTGGCCGCGCGACCACGATGTTGCAATACACGTGGACACGCAGAATGACACCCAGTAGATGAAGGAGGGAGGAAAGGGCTCAGCTGAGCGTCGGCGGGCCATGAGTATTGAAATGAACAGGTGAGGGGAAATGGTCGGGCCACACCAGATAGCGATAAGCCGGAGTGTCAGTTGAGGAGCTTCCAGGGTTTAATCCAGCAAGCAAACCAGCCAACCTTGTAATGAAAAGTTCTAACGTGAGACTGATCTTGCATATACGTAGTGAACTCGCTTGGGCTGACGATAGACAGCAAGACGGTTGACACGGTAGAGAGACAGCCGTGAGGGTCAAGTAGAGGTGAGATGGCATGTCTTCGGCGATATTTTCGTCTCTGAGGATTTGTACCAGGAGAATGAACTGTTTTGCGGAAGGGCAATGGACCACGTGAACTCACTTTGAAGTTTGAGCAATGCCTCCATCGGTTTGCACTGGTAGTCAGAAAGAACCGGTCATGGAAGGTGGACGTCGCATCACGGAGCAAGATGTTTGTTGTTAACCATATTTACGCCTGCTCTTTGTTCCAAAATTGCAACAGCGTTTCAAGCTTTCACAGACAGGCTATTTGCGTCGCAGGATCCTCGGAAATATGGAAGAGGGCTTTTTGGTTGATGTGAGCGTGTCCCAGCTGGTCTCAAAAAGCTAGACATTGCACTCGTCGATGACCTTGCCCGTCGCCCGCGTTATGAGATGGTAGAGGGAGGACAAGGCGCGATTGTAGCTTGGCGGCCAGGGCGACGATCATGGTTAGATACGGCAATGGCCGAACCCTAGAGCCCACTCCAACCTCGTTGTGACCTCTCTGCAAACACACCTCGACCGCAACCATCATGGCCATCGATATCCTTCGCCAACGCTACGAGGCCGCTGGACAAGGCCACCTCTTCAATTTCTGGTCAAAGCTCTCCAAACCACAGCAGGAAGAGTTGAAGAACCAGCTGGAAGCACTTAACATCGAACGCGTTAATCGCATCTACGCCAAAGCAGTCGCTGCGGAAGCAGAAGCCCTCAATCCAACATCAGTCGCTGATTCAATCCAACCTTTACCCAAAGGTGCTTCAGAGTCAGTCGTCACAGACGCCGCAAAGACTAAGGAATGGCGCCGAATCGGTTTGGAAGCCATCGCACGCGGCGAGGTTGGCGTTTTGCTCATGGCTGGCGGTCAAGGAACCAGGCTGGGAAGCAGTGCCCCCAAAGGATGCTACGATATTGGACTCCCTTCTCACAAATCGCTTTTCCAGTATCAAGCAGAGCGCATCGCACGTTTGCAGAGTGTTGCGGAGACTGAAGGGTCAAAAACCGCCGGATCGGTCATCATTCCCTGGTACGTCATGACCAGCGGCCCGACGCGTCAGGCCACCGAGGATTTCTTCAAGAGCAATGGGTACTTCGGTTTGGATCCCAAGAATGTTATATTCTTTGAGCAAGGTCAGCATATATCCCTCGAAGCAACAAATGATGCTCACCCCCCTATGTAGGAACCCTTCCATGCCTTACAATGGAAGGCAAGGTCCTTTTGGAGACACCTTCCAGAGTCGCTGTAGCACCGGATGGTAATGGCGGGCTATATGCTGCAACCAGGTCGCCTCTGTCACCCGGAAAATCCGACACTGTCCTTTCCGACCTCGCCAAACGCAAAATCCTTTACGTCCACGCTTACTGCGTGGATAACTGCCTAGTTCGCGTGGCCGACCCAGTTTTCCTTGGATATAGCATCCAAAAACAGGCCGATTGCGCAGCCAAGGTGGTCCCGAAGACCCTTCCCACCGAGTCTGTTGGTGTAGTTGCGTGTCGCGGCGACAAATTCAGCGTAGTTGAATACTCCGAAATTTCGAAGGAACAAGCAGAACGTCGTGACCAAGAGACCGGGGAACTCACTTTCCGTGCTGGAAACATCGCCAACCACTTCTACACGACCGCATATCTTAACAAAGTCGAGTCTTTCGAAGAAGATCTTGCTTTCCACATTGCCAGAAAGAAAATTCCCTACGTCGATCTGGAAACCGGCGAAACCATCAAACCGAGCAAACCCAATGGCATGAAGCTGGAGATGTTTGTTTTCGATGTCTTCCCCTACACTGAACGATTCGCTGTTTTGGAGGTTGAAAGAAACGAAGAATTTAGTCCTTTGAAAAATGCCCCCGGAACAGGCTCCGACGACCCAGAGACAAGTCGTCGTGATCTGCTTGCTCAGCACCAGCGATTCTTGGTGCATGCTGGAGCAAAAGTCCAAGAAGGTGTCGAAATTGAGATTTCACCCCTTGTGAGCTACGCTGGCGAAGGATTGGAAAGCGTCAAAGGCAAGGTCTTCCAGAAATCGGGACCCGTTGGAAGCGTGGAGGAATTGGACGTTCTGGCATAATCATAGACTTAATTGAAGTGGACCATCTTGGACTTAGGACTGCATTTTGTTTGCACATGGACTTTCGCATTTTACGTAGTATAGCTAGTCAAACCTCACATAATTCATGGACGTTTGTGAACTTTGTAGAAAATACATCACCTTTCATTTCCCCCTCGTAAATGGGGAAGTACTCAGGATCAATTGGGTCAGACATTTGCGAAGGGGATCCTATTGAACAAAGAAAGCGAAGGATTTGGGGAGACTACACGAAGTTCACCCGCCAGCAGAGCCTTCGGGTTTCTTGGCCTGTGCCCGCGGTCCTTTCCTTTCCAATTCTTCTCGAAGGGATGCAAATAGACGCTGAGTACGCTCCGCATTTGGCTTTTGGATGATCTGAAAGGGTGGCTCAGAGCTCAGAGAAACCAAAGCCCAGCAAGACAACATTACCTCTTTACAGCAGGTTATCAATTTGTCAATAAGCATCGTCTGTCCGTTTTGAGCATCCTCCAGATCTTTCCTCAAATGTGAATTCTATTGGCGGATAGGAAAGGAGAGGGAAATGCATCATTGCCTTAGCACGAGGGCTCACAGGATTAAATGATTCATACCTCTTCTTCCAGTTTACTAGATCTGTTTTTTTCTCCCTCAGCGAGCTGTTTTTGCTCCGCTGCTCGAGCTCGAGACAGGAGCACCTCCAGCTCTTTCGAACGAATGACACACTCGAAGTGACGTTCTCGGAGCTCATATTGGCGCAGGACCTCTTTCAGACGCTCGCGAATGCTATAGAGGGTCACCGGTTACTAATTCGCCTAAATTTCCTGTGTAAAGGACTTACACTCCGTCAAAAATTTCCTCGATCGAACGCTTTGCCCTACGAAATGATCAGAGCCGTTCAAAGAGATGACTGGATTTTATTTTACTCTTGAGGATCATCTGTCCAATTCTTTTTCAATTTTTCGCGTTTTGGTTCCACATATTCTTCCTGATAAACATTCGAATCTATAATTTCGGGAAAAGGTCAATACTCGGAAGGCTCACCCATTCTTCCGAACCTCCACCGCCCTCTGTCAAATCCATCAATTCGACAGCCACAATCTCGTCTCCTTCATCAATTCCAATTTCTTCAGGTGTTTGGTCAGCCTCTAGCATTCGACCATTATACGTGAAGATAAATTGCATCCCCAATGTCGAATTGGTGGATCCAGAGTAATAGGTGCTCGCAGCCTCTGTCCTCGCTGATCCATTCATGGGTCCCGGACTGCCATCGTCTCCATTTGTTTCTGCCCGTTCCATTCGTTCGGTCCACGAGTTGATCAGGCGGGAAAGTTTGGTTTTGCGGGATATTTTGAAGAATAACTCGGCGCGGTATCGACATACAACTTTCACTACGATATCAGGCATTTCACGATATTTCACGTCTTGCTGCTTGGCTTTATCGGCACGTTTTGCAAAGTCGTTCTTCATGCGCATTAACTGTGGTGGAAGTTCTATAGAAAATATAGGTCATTTAGGAACTTCAGGTGCTGCTTACCTCTTCCTGAGCTTCCTCTACGCTTTGCGCCAACCGTTTCCCGTCCTCCTGCAATTAAAGAAGGATGAACATTAAATGACGACAGGTCCAAAACAAAGCGCACTCTCAAACGTTTGTTGTCCTAGGTGAGATATACAAGAAATGATGAGAAATAGCTCTGTTTAAGAAGTTATTGCCGCACTTTCTGGAGTTCACGAGCGAGATTCTCCATTTTCGTTTTCGTCTGATTTGCTTTGGTCAATTGTCCCTTGGCTATCAAAATTCAGTGACAGTTTAACGAAACGATTAGAACCAAAAAAAAAAAAAACTGACCAGCATCCTTGTCCTTGACTAACTTCTGCTTCTCCTTGGAGTGATCTCGTTCCATTCGTTTGAGTTCAGCGAACTGGAGGTGGATCCCGTTAACATGTCGTTATCATGCATGTGGCCGAGCATCTTTACCAATTCGATGTATTTGCTATGAATGGCATTTTCTTCGAGACCTTTCATGGATTTCTGTGCCTCTTCCGCTGAAAACGTGCATGTCCAGGATTCAAGGTTAGACCAATGAGGCCTCGGTGAAATTTGTACACACCAAATCTCCGTTCCTCCTCTTCTTCCAAAACCTCTTCCTCCTCCAGAGCAGCTATTCGATTCTTAAGCGACTCGTACATTGTGGCAGGGTCGATGGGGACATCGTTGCGTTTCTTTCCCTTGGTGTTATGACTAGGTGGATGGCCGTTGACATCTGATACACGAGAAGAGCAAGGTTGAACAGAACTGTTAATCGGACGGTCAGAATGCACAGGCGCACTGTTAGTTTGATTTGGTGGTGCTGGGGGAGCCGTCGAGGGTGCCGGAGGAGCAGGACCGGGTGGTGGAGGTTTGGGTTGCCTAGGAGGAGGCGCGTTCTGCTGGTTGTTCGCGTCGGAGGCGCTCATTGGGAGCGATGTGCTCTAGACACAGAAAAAGATTGGGAAAAGAGCGAGGAGAGTGTGTCGGGCTAGAGATTGCAATGGAAAGGTAAAAGTGGTGGTAATGATGTTCTTCGCAATGACAGAAAAGGGAATGGCTATGGGCTCTTGTTTGGGCAATTTCCTTCTCACTGGTCCCGGCCTTCAATCACTCTTTCTTCCAAAGTTATTCCTTACTCCGCCAAGCACAACGGACAAAGACTCATTCTACAGTTCACCGACCATATACCTTATTTTGTCGAGGGAGGACTATGTTTCAATGGGAAAATCAAACTAATAAACTATGTCATTTCTCAATTTACTATTTGTGTGTACACTCGTCCGTAATTGTAAATTTAATCGAGTAGCTGTGGTCATCCCGTACGTTGCTCTGAGGATGTTCCCAACGATTATACCCTCGGCGACAACATAGCCAGTGCCAGCAAGACAAGGATCATCACGGTTCATGCGAAAAGCAAGACGCGCCAAAGATTCCAATTCCTATGTTCCGAGCAGCTGTAAATAGAAATTGACAGGCTGGGGGTCATTTGATACCGCCGTTTACCAATCCACTGCGCTCTTCGCAATTTGATAGGCCAAAAATCTAGTCAGCAGGTTACCTCTGTGCGGGTCAGGTAAAAGTTTCGCCACAGTGAGAAACCTCCTTGGTATAGTAGGTGATTGTCGCTCCGAACCTCGTCCCACCGCAGCCGCTAGTATGTTTCGGAGC